>NW_006499363.1:345565-398127 GCF_000471905.2 Amborella trichopoda | reverse complement strand
TCTCTCTTGGTTTCTCCCTCTTTCCCCCTCTCTCTCTCAATTTTTCTCTCTTTCTCACTCTTTCTCTTTGTCTCTTTCTTTCTCTCTCTTCTCTTCACCCTCTCTCCTTCCCCCTCTCTCTTTTTTGATCTCTCTTTCTTGCTCTCCTTTTCCGTTATGTTCCTCTCTCTCCTCATCGTTCTCTCTCCCTTCCTCTATCTCCTCGTTCTCTCGCTCCCTCTCGTCCTCTCGCCTCTCTCTTCCTCATTCTCTCTCTTCTCCTTTCTTCTTCCCTATTTCTCTCTCTCATTCCTCCTCGCTCTCTCTCCCTCTCTTCCTCATTCTCTCTCTCTCTCTTCCTCGTTCTCTCTCTTCTTCTTTTTTTTTCTCTCTTTTTCTTGCTCTTTCTTCCTCGCTCTCTCTTCCTAGTTATATGCCTCTCTTGTCTCCTTCCCTCTACTTCTCTCATTCTTTCTTCTCTCTCTCGTTCTCTTTTCTCCCTCTCTCTCTTCTTACACTCTTTCTTCCTCTATCTCTTCGAAGCTCTTTTCTCTTTCTCCCTCAACTCTCTACTTTCTCGATTTTTATCCTCTCTTCTCTACCATGACGTTACTCTCCTGTTGAACAGGTGAATTATCTTTTAGAAACTTTTCTTGATTTATTTACATGATGTTGTTTATAGAAACGGTCGTATCAAACAATCTCTCGTCACCCCCACCTTTTATATATATACCCATCTAACAGCAAGTTAGGGTCTTCTGACCCACTTATCTGGTCTTCTTATGCATGTGTGTTCATGAGGCGCAAAGTGCGAGTAAGGGAGCTAAAGCCGAACCAGCTTCAGGCAAGGGGGCTTTCCATAATGATCTAAGATGACGCCTACAAATGCCCGAGCATGTCATGAACCCATCATGAGGTAGGTCTTGTTGGAAATATGGCCTATCAAGGCCTAAATTCTAGTAATCTCTCATTCAGTTGGAGCAATTGGGAGATTGAAATCTTGACACCTTGTAAAATGGAGCCCATATTCTTTTACCCCGAGTATGCATGAGGCATCAAGAGTTCATGTGTTGAGAAAACAATTTCTCAAGGAGGTGTGAAGGTCATGTCTTAGTCATAATTTTATAGGTTAGCCTCATGTTTAGCTGCAATTAGTCAGGGCTTGGAGAATCCAAACAAGAAAAATAAAACCTAAGTACTTATTGAGTATTCACCCTGTATGGAATGGTCAAGACTTATGGGACATAAGTCCGTATCCTGACACGAGACCATTACATGACATGTGCATTTTCATTTCGTATGGAAAGCCACTCTTCCAAATGCATTATCAGAGATTGGAAGAGACAATGCATATGTGCTTTGAGATGACTTCTGTAATTGAGTTAGATCATGTCCACAGGGGTACACCTGTAATCCATTGAAAGCCGGATGATCGGAAGTTCTGGCTCAATGGCTTTAATATGGTCAATTATATATCCCTGTTTTAGACTGCAGAACATAAGTCTATTGGGTCGATCTGAGACTTGACGGAACATCATTCGGGACTAGCCCAATGCAGTACTCTGATACCTACAGTTATTAGATTAAGATCTCACTGCACGTTTTATTTGATTTCATAATGATGATAAAAACCTAGTAGTTGCTCAAAAATATTTTAAATTTCCATTGTGAATTTTAGAAATTTTTTGGGATTTTTTATTTTCTAAAAAATGAAGTTTTTCAATTTATTTGACTCAAATTCCACTTTATTCCTGACTTGGTAGTGCCATGTGGCGCTCGAGTGGTCATAAGGTTTACCACATGGCACCTTAATCCTCACCCTAAGATCACCACCCAGCTGGGAGCTGATGCCTAAGGGAGGGGGACCAGATGGACATTTGGTTGCTTGTTTTATAAAGCGTTGTGTTATGTTGTCTTGTTAGATATTGTTATATTTTGTTATATTTTGTTATATAGTGCTATAAGTTAAGGCTTCTTTTTTATCACATGTCTTAATTAACTCGCACATGAGTCATGCATAGTATGTGCGAAGTTTAATTAATTTATTTATTTGATATTAAAGATAAAATGGATTTTCAAATTTGAGCTAAAACATATCTTCACACACATGTGTGAAGGGGGCATTATCTTTAAATTGATTAGTTCGAAATTTTATATCTACAAAGTGATTGGCTTTGATTAAGTAGAATATCTTTACATGTGTGAGCTTTACCAATTACTTATTTGCCCTTTACCCCATGGTGGTTCTCTACTCTAATATATTATTAAAAAACTAAGGGCGGTTTTGTAAGGGCATATTTGATACAATTGGAATAAAAACATGGGTCAATGACAAAATGGTAAAGTGACATAACTTCGGGTTAGGGCGAGTGATAATGGTATGAAATCGCATCCCTTCATCCTAGTGGTTGGATGGGGATGGGTGGCTACGTACATTAGCATCTCATGTGACTTTGGATTTGTGCATCAAGGGTATTGATTAAGTTTAAGGTTACACCCATGCTATAAAAGCACATCATGAGATCTTAAATCCAAACTATCTCAACTCTTGAACCATTTTGGAAAATTTGTTCCTACCCCCCTCCCTCCCCCCCCTTTTCTAGAGCTTTGAGAGAAAATTGAAGAGAGAGAGACCCCAATTTTTTTTTTCACAAAAGGATTTTAGAGTTCTATTGATGGTGATCTTGATGGTGGTCCTCCTTTCTTATGCTTAAGTCCTTAGTGTACATTTATCAAGGTAAACTCCATTGTTTTTTTTTTCTCATAAGTTCATATTCGTGGCATCTATAGTTGCTGGAGTTTTGAATTTACGAAGGTTTCATTGATCTTAGAATCCCCATTTGATCATCTTTTTCATCATACTTATTCATAGTATGGTCCTTCATGAGTTATAGCCTATATGCATGAGAATCCATGATCATGCATAGTATCCATTGATTCCTTTGCTTCAAATCCATCAAATAATTTAGTCTCATTGTGTCACTAAATTTTGAAAAGTTTTTCGTTATGTTTTTACCTATGGGGGCTCATAATTTTTTCATACAAGACTGTTTTGGTGGTCTCGTACCACAATGTGTAGTTTGGCCATAACTCTCTTACTCTTTATCCGATTCGATTCAAACCTTTTGCATTATGTTTTGGATGATAATTCCAGTGTGTTGATAGCTTAAGAAGTGATTTTTAGGTGTGTAATTACATCCCATTTGGATTAGATCCTCTTGTGAGTTGAACCACTTTTGTACAATCCGAAAGGACAAAATTAAGTCCTTATAGGGCTCGATTGCGTGACCACGACACAAGGGGTTCGAAGCATAGCTTCCTGATTTTCATTTAGCATTATAATTACCTGTTTAAGTTATTTTATTTATTATAAATTTTTTTTGATTAGTTGTATGTTGCATTTAAGCTTTGGGACATAGTTTATGTAATGTATGCTATGAAAGTGTAATTCATAAGCTAGTCTTGCTTTATATGCAATTGCCCCAAATTATTTTTTTACATGTATTCCAATGCATCGTGCATACATCCCCATGCATGCACACACTCTTATGTGCATGAATCCCCATGAAAACTCGCCCACCTTAATGCACATGATTACATCATGCATTCCCCCACACAATGATTACACACATGCACTCTCTCCTCTCACATGCCCTCTCTATTCATGCATGCCTTCTCTCTCCTCATGCATGATCACTTGAGTGCCATGTGACACATGCATGTTTCCAGCCCATCATTGTGTTTCCCATCGATGCTCATGCATGTCTTCTCTCTCCTCATGCATGATCATTAAGTGCCATGTGACACATGCGTACTTTCACTCCCATCATTATGTTCCTCATGCATGCTCTCTCTCTCCTCATGCATGATCACTTGAGTGCCATATGGCACATGCATGCTTCCACCCCCCATGCTTATATATACCCCCCCATCCACTCATAAATTTGGCCTCTCTCTCTCTCTCTCCTCACCTCTTCACTCCCTCACTTGTGCCTCTTTCCCCCTTGTTCTTCTTCTTCTCCCTTATCCATTTAAACCCCTCCAAGCCCATCAACCCCCTCCAAGCCTTAAACCTATGAAGCTTGAACCGAATTCACTTGAAGCTTGGCAATCGAAGTAGAGCTTATAGAATATTTCATCTTGGGGATTTCGATTGGAATCGATAAGTAGATTTAGTTTTCATGGTTTCAAGCTTATGTAAATGCATGTCTCCTTGCCTATTTCTAATATGAAGTTCAAGTGTGTGTGTGTGTGTGTGTGTGTGTGAGTGTGGGTGCATGCTTACTAAAAATTCTATTAAAGGGTATGTTGATTTCCATAATTGTGGTCCCTGTTTGAGAGATCGTTAGGGTACCTTAAATCTTACCTTAGACCATGAATTTTAGTGGGTCAGTAGAATGTTGAATGTATTTCCACATGGAAAATATTCCTTGTTAATATCTTCTGCAATTTGAAAGCTATTAACTATTTGTTGATGCATGCCAGATCTGTGAAATAAAAATCCAGGGATTTAACATGTTTTTGTGTGACGATTTTGACTAACCAAAATTTACTAAAATAAGAGGAAACTACTTTGAAAAGTTAGATAAATGAATTTATTCAAAATTGGTTTTAGACTCATGATAAAATTCCTTATGGTTTGAAAGTTATGATCATTTTTCTTGTAGGGTGTCACCCTAGATTTTCTGTTGTGAAAAACATAAATTTCCTTCGGGAAAATTAAATAGTTTAACAAACTTTATACCAATATATAGGGTTACTTCCTATATAAAAGTTGTGTTTTATGAGTTTAGATTATCAAGAAATTAGTTGCAGGTTTAAATGATTTTTAGATTTAATGATATGCCCTTAAAGGAGGACGATGTTCCTCCTGAAAAACCAGAAATGTAATATAGTGATGTCTATTGCATTGATAGATAGCATGATATTGACATGATAATGCCTCTTAAATTGATAAACACGATAATATGACATACTAATGTCTATTGATTTAATATATAGTATGATATTGACATGATAATGTCCCTCCAACTGATAAGCATGATAATATGACAGTGATATCTATTGCATTGGTATATAGCATGATATTGACATGATAATGTTTCTTGAGCTGATAAGTTTGATAATATGATATAGTGATATTTCTTACGATTGTACGTATAACATGCTCTGGACATGTTGAAGTTAAGTTTCTTGTGATTATATGTATGACATCCTTTTGATAAGATATGTGTGCATGGTAACATGCTTTTGATAAGATATATGTGCATGGCAACGTGCTTTTGATAAGATTTGTGTGCATGATAACATGCTTTTGATAAGATATGTGTGCATGATAACATGGTTTTAATAAGATATATGTGTATGGTAACATGCTTTGGTTTAGATGTGTGTATGTTAACTTGCTTGTGATAAGATATGTACGTATGGTAACATACTTCTGATAAGATATGTGTGCATGGTAACATGCTTTTGATAAGATATATATGCATGGTAACATGCTTTCGATAAGATATGAGTTCATGGTAACATGCTTTTGATAAGATATATGTGCATGGTAACATACTTTCGATAAGATATGTGTACATGGTAACATGCTTTTGATAAGATATATGTGTATGGTAACGTGCTTCTGATAAGTTATATGTGCATAGTAACATGCTTCTGATAAGATATGTGCGCATATTAACATGCTTCTAATAAGATATGTGTGCATGGTAACATGCTTTTGATAAGATTTGTACGCATGGTAACATGATTTCGATAAGATATAGGCGCATGGAGACATGCCTTTGTTATGATCTGATGAGATATTTGTGCCTACAATTGTGATTTTTCCCTGCTCTCTATGATAGGATGAGAGTTAGGAGTGTGTGTGTTTGGGTGGTCTCTCCCGAAAAACTTATGTGAGGCATTACTCATTGGGACCCCTTTGGTAGTGTAACGCTCTCTCATCAGAAGGGCACATGAGAGGGTCATGTCATGCAATGCCAGTGCCTATCAAAAGCCCCAAAGCACATTGGGGACCGTGTGCGTGTGTGAGGCACTACGCAACAGATATACCCGTTGGTTGTGCTTCTCTCCTGGTTGTGATGGTAGAGGCTCTACATATCAAGTTTTGATTGGCCTGATGGGTAGGGCTTCTACTTCAGGAGTTAGTTGGTATCTCTTGATATTGATTATGCTTGTTACAAGCATGCCTAAATGCTTTGATCTGCTATGACAGCCATGCCTGAATGATTTGATCGACTTTTTACCACAATCATATCTGATGAATCTGATTAGTTATTACTCTACCATGAAACAAATCATTCATGACAAGTTTGTTTAAATATGAATTTGACACATGACTCTATGTTTTGTAAGACTTGCATAAAACCCTGATTATTGTCATGACATAATATTCGTAAGCATGAAAGCATAGAACCTAGATCTTATTTACTGGGCTTTACAGCTCACTCTATTAATTTTTTCTCCATGTAGAGTGATAGCCAGCATGATTGGAGTGGTGTGCCCACTCCATTTTACAGTATATATTTTGGTTAGCAGTCTGGCCATATAGTCCATTTTGATTTGACAATATGTCTTGATATTGGGCCTTTTGTGCCTTGGACCTATATGTACTATTTTGGACTATTATATGTATTTTTGGGACTTGTTGTCCAGCGGACTATGGTTATGTATATTGTGTTTCCTTTTTTGTTTTTCTTTTCTTTTCTGACTGGCTTTGATACTGGAAATTCTTTCTTTTTCAAAGTGTTGAGTGCACTCCAACCCGAGTGGCACTCACTACCTGTGGTTGTGGCCCCACGCCCTATGGTCCTCTGGTGAGCCTGGGCCTAGCCCTCTGTGGGTCTGGCAGGGATGGTAGGGAGCAGGGTCGTGACAAGTAATTATGGTATCAGAGCAGCCGGGATAGGATTCTTGGCCTAGAGTCTTAGAAGAGCCCTTATGGTGGCATTGAGATAGGTTAGTAACTAACGTCTAGGTGTTCCTGTTTCAGGTAAAGATGCCGAGGGCTCATGCCAACAATTCGAGCACGAGTAATGGGAACACCGAGGTTTTCGGGGAATTATTTAGAACGCTCGAGGCCATGGCTCAAGTCATCAAGGATTGTATGCCTGCCTCGGCTACCCCTGCCCCAGACCTTGTAGATGGTGGGTTAATTGAAAGATTCAAGAGACTGCACCACCAGCATCCTCGGGGAATAGAGGAGTAGAAAAGGATGATATATTGAGGAGGCAGGTAGAGAAGACTTTCGAAGTCTTACAATGTTCGGACAAGCAAAACGTAAGGTTGGGGACTTTCATGTTGGAAGGGGACGCTAAGCACTAGAGGAGTTCGGTGAAACAGTCCTGGGTGGAGCCAGGGACTGCGACCACCTGGAAGAACTTCCTAGTGGCATTCAACGAGAATTATTTCCCCTACTCCGTCCGAGAGAGGAGGGAAGTTGAATTCATCAAGCTGCAACAAGGGAAGATGTCAGTAGAGCAGTATGCAACCACGTTTGAGGAGCTCTCCTGGTATACCCCACATATTATCAACACAGAGGCACATAAGACAAGCAAATTTGAGAGGGGCCTCAGATCAGATATCCGGGGGAGAGTGATGTTAGCCAATTTTATGTCGTACTCCCCATTGATGGACCTAACCATGAAGATTGAGAAGGATTGTGAGGAGCATCGGCTAAGGAAGAAAAGAAGAGTAAGGTCCCCACCATCTGGCAATTTTGGGAGGAAGGCTCGGCCACCACCTAAGAGATACTCTAGGGGAAAGACTAAGCAGGGCAATGTGAAGACCCATAAGACTTTCCCAGGTGATGTGAGGGAGAACCAGTGCCCGGCATGCTCATACTTTGGGATGAGCAACCATGTTGCAACTGAGTGCTACAAGAAGACGAGAGGATGTTTCAGATGTGGGAAGCCTGTCCACTTAATCAAGGACTGCCCTATGATGAAGCTGGAGAACATACTGAAGACTCAGGGTTTGGTGTTCGCACTCATGGAGCAAGTGGCTAAGGCTTCTACCTCAGTAATCCGAGGTATACTCTTTGTTTGTGGTAGAGAGTCTAGGATTCTGATAGACCCTGGTTCTTCTCATTCTTTTGTTGCACCTTATGTTGTATGTCATCTAAATGTTGAACCTTCACCTCTTGACTATACTTTAGAAGTGTGCACGCCTATGGGGGACTCTATGGTGACTGATACGGTGTAGAAACAGTGTGGGGTATTGCTTGAGGGGTGTGTCCTACCTATAGACTTGATACTCTTAGATATTCAAGACTTTGATGTTATTTTGAGCATGGACTGGTTGTTCACACACCATGCCACTATTGATTGTTATGATAAAAATTTGACCTTTAGAACCCCTAACTAGCCTGAGCTGCACTTTGTTGGTATCAAAGATGCTTCCCCTATGCACTTTATTTCAACTCTTCGGCTCATCGTCTTCTGGCTAAAAGCTGCGTTGGGTACTTAGCCTATGTGGTAGAAAATCGAGACGCCCAATCCAAGCTAGAGGAGGTCCCAGTAGTAAGGGAGTACCTCGAAGTTTTCCCAAGGAGTTGTCCTCTTTGCCCCCAGTAAGGAAGAAAGAGTTTGAGATAGACTTGGCCCCTGGCTTTGATCCCATCTCTAAGGCCCCATATCGGATGGCCCTAGCAGAATTGAAAGAGCTGAAAGTGAAATTGCATGAGCCATTAAAGAAGGGGTTCATTCGACTCAATGTGTCTCCTTGTGGTGCATCGGTCCTTTTTGTGAAGAAGAAGGATGGGTCCATGAGGCTTTGCATCGATTATAGGTAGTTGAATAAAGTAACAGTGAAAAACAAGTACACTCTGCCTAGGGATGATGACCTCTTTAACCAGCTTTAAGGGGCTCAAGTGTTCTCTAAGATTGACCTCCGAAAGGAGGGAGATGTTCCCAAGACTGCACTCAGAACCCGATATGGTGATGACGTTCGGGTTTACCAATGCCCCGGCTGTTTTCATGGACCTGATGAATAGGATATTCAGACCCTTCTTGGATAGATTTGTGGTGGTCTTCATTGATGATATTTTGGTGTATTCGAAGAGCAAAGATGTCACGATCTCGCACTTTGTTGCCCTCCGATAAGGTACGGTAGGGGTCAGCGGGTGGGGTCATGACGCAAGAGGAGCATGAGCAGCACCTGAGAGTAGTCCTTCAAACTCTAAGGTCAGAAAAGTTGTATGCCAAGTTGAGCAAGTGTAAGTTCTGGCTTCCTAGTGTCGCCTTTCTTGGGCACATTGTTTCTAAGGACAGAGTCGTAATTGACCCTTCTAAGATTGAAGCCGTGATCAAGTGGGGAAGATCGACAAACATTACAAAGGTCAGTAGTTTTCTGGAGTTAGTAGGATATTACAGGCATTTTATAGAAGGATTTTCAAAGATAGAACTCCCTCTAACTCGACTGAGCCAGAAGAATATGAAGTTTGTGTGGTCAGATGACTGTGATAAGAGCTTCCAGAACTAAAGAAGGGGTTGACCATGGCTCTGATACTGACCTTACCCAAAAGAAATTAGGACTTTACAATTTACTCTGCTCCCGTTATTCTATACATCTTGAAAATACTAAGATGTACCGGGGCCTGAAGAAAACCTTCTCGTGGAATGACATGAAAAGGGAGGTGGCACTATTTGTATCTAAGTTCTTAACATGCCAACAAGTGAAAGCTTAACATCAGAAGCATGTTAGGTTATTGCAGCCCTTACCCATGCCAGAATGTAAATGAGAGCACATTTCTAGAGATTTTGTCTCCGGCTTTCCTAGAACGATTTCAGGACATGATAACATTTGGGTCATTGTGGACTGGCTGACCAAAGCTGCGCACTTCTTGTCGATTCGTATGACCTACACTTTGGACCGACTGACCCAGTTGTACATCAAGGAGATAGTGAGGTTGCATGGAGTTCCATTCAGTATTGTGTCTGATAGGGACACTCGATTTACCTCTAGATTTTACATTAGTCTTTAGTCAGCCCTGGTGACGAGACTCACCTTTAGCACTCCCTTTCGCCCCAAGACTGATGGGTAATCAGAGTGGACCATCCAGACCTTGGAAGATATGTTAAGGGGTTGTGTCACTGACATTATAGGAAGCTGGGATGACCATTTACCCCTGATTGAGTTTGCCTATAATAATAGCTTACAAGCCAGTAATCAGGTGACACCATTTGAAGCCCTATATGGAAGGAAGTGCAGGTCTCCTATTTGTTGGGATGATATTGGTGAAAGAAGGCTTTTGGGGCCAAAAATCATCTAGGTGATCTCAGATAAGATATCATTGATCCGATAGAAGCTCAGGACAGCTCAGAGTCGACAGAGAAGGAAGTCAAAGTCGATTCCGATTCTGGGAAAAAGTCTACTGGAATTTGTGAATTAAACAGACAAAGAGCATGGAAGTGTCGCTCCGAAAACCTCGAGTCTTCAATCTCAAGGGACCTACTAAAACAAAATCAGTTATGCCTTGTGCAAGGCACAGAGGAACTTGAGGTGAGCGACACTGTTCATTGTTGCGTCATCAAGGTAGAGGAAAATGGACTCACTTCACCCTATCCGCGACCCCAAGGCTGTCACAAGCAAGCAGAAGAGCTATGGCCCCAAGGCCATCTTGAGTCCATTCAATTTGAACGATAGCCCCAAGGCTTAAAGCGTCATACCTGGCGGTGATTAGGCCCCAGTAACCTGTTGAACCCGGCTTGAGGGAAGTGTTAGCGAACTCAAAAAGAGGGAGCCCTTCGAATTATGAAGCGTGCCATATGCTGGTATTTCACCAAGGATGTACAACAGCTCTGGTTGACCAAATACTGTTGCAGTCAGGAAGAAGGCTAAAACCAATCCAGAGGCCCACCCTATCTAAAACCCTAAAATATCCTGGACCACTGATCCCCTATTTTGATCCAACCACTTCCACCCATAAACCACCCTTCCTCTTGAAATTTCTTTGGCTGCTGCCAGTCGCCTATCCAGACACCTTGCCTTCCCAAGCGAAAATTTCTACACCATCACAACTCTCACCCCGTCCTACCTCACCTACACCCGCCTCAGCCGCGTAGTCAAGCCAGCCTTCTCTGCCTAAATCCACAACTATAATTGACTCTTCCCTAACGGCTGTAGCAAACCCTTCCTCTTTAAAAAACTCCCCATCATCATCTGCCCATTTAAAATCAGTGGAAAACCAAGGAATCACCCTCCCTGAGGCCGACAAAGGCAAATATGATGTCATCAGGCACCTTAGGAAACTATCAGCCCTCTTGAGTATATATGATGCCCTCATGTTGTCTAAAGACTTTCAAATGGCTCTGGTATAAGCTCTCTCCAGCCCTGAAGTATATGAAACGGAAGTCGAACAAGTCAAGGTAGACCCTGCAATACTCAACACATGCATGGCTATCACATTCTCAAACGATGACCTACAACTGGGAGAGAAATTCCATAATGGACCTCTCTTGGTGACTGGTGAGCTACATGCTTGTCAGGTCAACCGAATCATGCTAGACGGGGTATTAGGAGGTAACCTTATGCCTCGAAGGATTCCTACATGGATTGGGTTAAGTGTGGAGCAGCTTGAACTTACGAGCCTAATGGTTCAAGGGTTTAATTAGTCTGAAGAAAAGCCAGCTGGTACCATTCATCTCAAGCTCAAAATCAAGGATTTGAACACTTCTCTATTATTCCATGGTATTCATGCAGACACCTCTTACAACATCCTATTGGGTCGTCCTTGGCTACATGAACATTGTGTAGTTCCATCCACACTTCATCAGTGTTTCAAATATAGTCGAGATGGAAGACAACACACGGCCTATGCTGACAAAAGGCCGTTTTGAGTCACAATATGCTGATGCAAAATATTATTTTGCAAACCTAATACGCTCTCAAGAGCCGAAATTGACTGTGAAAATCAATACGGACCCAAAATTGAGAGAGACTATACCAACCTCTCATGAAAATGTAGAAGACATGACAGGATCGCGTAATCATCTTTTTCAAGAAGAAAGAGATATGGAAAGATATTCCCTTTGATACCTGTTAATCGAATTTCCTCACAACCCCTGAGAGACATACTATGCTAGAAAAATGAAGGGGAAGCCTCACCCTCTTTTCCCCTTGTACGAGAATCTCTGCCAATGGAAACTTGGAGTGAGCATGGCAGAAAGGAAGCTGCAAATTTGAGCCCGCTGATACCTACAGTCACTCATGCTCATGATGGCATGAAGTTATTACATATCCCCATCCCCTTACTTGAAGCTGAGACGGCGTGCATGGCTGAAGTAAAACAAAAAGCCGACCAAAAGGTTCTACAAATTCTAGTCCCCCTAAGGGAGGAGAATGATGCTTCCTTCACTCCTCAGGCCGACTATCCCGTGAATCAACTCAAGGAGTTACAAATACCAAAAGTCCTCCACATTGAAAAGAATAGTGTGAATTGGTCTCACTTCTTTCCTATACATCGACAAGACTTCCCCAAAGTCCTACAAATCCCTGAAGTCATGCCTATCCTAGTCCTTGAGAAGGAAAAAGCTGATACCGAGCTCACAAACCAGGCTTACCACACGCGAGACTCCCAAAAGACCTTGCATTTTTCAACCCCCATATTGGAAGCTCAATTTGCTTACCAGGAAGCAAGAAGTGGTCCGTCCTCCCCCATTTGCCACTTCACTGACACCTCTGATCAGCAATATGAGCCTCAAATACAAGCCTCGATTGCAGCGCCAAAGGAATAAGAACAAGATTTGCCTGACCAAGAGGAGGCTATAAGAAAAGGAAAAGGTAAGATGAAAGAGGTTGTGCCTTTGAAATCCGTTTCTGCTCCTTTACCGGGTTTCATCCCAGAAACTCGAGAAACAGTTGTTAGGATATACCCACGAACTAATTCCCTTTTAGATGCCGGATTCATCCCAAATGGGACTTATACATCCCCGAGGCTCATCAAATCATGAGGAAAATGGACTACGAGCTGTCTAACAACCCAGGGTTGAATAACGACAAAGGAATGCTAGCGCCCTTCGCTGTCATCGAAACTACGGCGTCTCAGCATAATCAAGAGGAAGGCCTTGGTTACCCGAGGCATCCAAGCCTACCTCGTGGCCCTTCTTCACTGACTAAATTTCTCATGTGACGATGTCGCATGAGCTACTGCCGTCCCCTCGAGAATTTACTCTTGAGGAAGTCGCTTCCCGAGAACCTCTAGTGATGACAGAGGTTAGCCAGACTGTTCAAGAGTTTGCAGGCTCATAGGACGAAGAAAAAAGAGAAGGAATGCCACTTGTGGAGCATACAATCTAAGTGCTTGAAACTCACGGGCAGACTATCGACTCACCACTATCTAGTGAAGAGGAGATAGAAGAAGCCCTGGAAGTCTTGGAAGACGGTGGTCAAGCCCCGACTGATGACTTAGAAGAAGTAAATCTAGGTGACAAAGATGACCCAAGGCCCACTTTTATCTTAACCATCATGCCTCTTGAAGAAAAGAGGGAATACACTGAATTTCTGAGGGCCAACCGTGATGTATTTGCTTGACATTACAAAGAAATGCCTGGTCTTGATCCTTGAGTAGCAGTTCACAAATTACGGATTGACCCATCGTCCAAGCCTGTCAAGCAAAAATCAAGGAGGTTCAGAGTAGATTTGGAAATCCAAATTGAAGGAAAAGTGAAGAAGCTTAAAACGACACGTTTCATTCGAGCAGTCAAATACCCAAAATGGCTAGCTAATGTTGAGCATGTCAAGAAGAAAAACGGACAAATCAGGGTCTGTATTAACTTCCGTGATTTAAGCTCAGCTTGTCCCAAATATTATTTCTCTCTCCTCTTTACAAAGTTGCTGACTCAACCGCCAACTGCTAAGCATTCTCTTTCATGGATGGCTATTCTGGCTATAACCAAATAAGGATGGCCGCAGAAGATGAAGAGTCCACTGCTTTCTTAACTCCGAAAGGAGTCTTTTATTACACAGTGATGCCTTTCGGTCTCAAAAGCACTAGAGCCACCTATCAAAGGGCTATGACCACTGTCTTCGAAGACATGCTTCATAAGGAGGTGGAATTCTATGTAGATGACCTTGTGGTCAAGTCCGATAGAAGAAGCAATTACATAAGAAATTTAGAATAAATCTTTGAGAGACTCTGTCTCCATCAGCTCAAAATGAATCCCTTGATGTGTGCCTTTAGTGTACGATCTGAAAAACCCTTGAGGTTCATTGTCAGATATCGAGGCTTGGAAATCGAATCTATTAAGATTAAAGCCATTCAATAAATGCCACCCTCAAGAAGGCTATGTGAGCTCAGATCTCTTCAAGGCCAGCTGGCCTATATACGGAGGTTCATCTCTAACATGTCAGGATGATCCAACCCTTCTCCCAAACTCTTAAAGAATGACGTTCTCTTCGAATAGGATGAGGTGTGTCAAAAGGCTTTTTACGATATTAAAAGTTATCTCCAAAAACCCCCGGTTCTTTCTGCCCCTCATTCTATATGGGACTGCACTGGATGAGTCACTTGGAGCTTTGCTAGCCCAAAACAATGACGAGGTGAAAGAGACAGCTCTATATTACTTGAGTCAGAGGATGCAAGGGGATGAAGAAAATGATTCGCCAACAGAAAAGATGTACCTAGCCGTCATTTCCGTAATACAAAAGCTTCATCATTACCTGCTCATACATCTGGTTCAGCTCATTTCCTGAGCAGATCCCATAAAATTCCTCTTGTCGCGCCCTTGCATGACAGGCCAACTTGCAAAATGGTCATTACTCCTTGTGGCTTTCGACATCACATATGTGCTACAAAAAGCTGTCAAAGGTCAAGTCGTTGCAGATTTCCTGGTTGCCCATCCTCTATCATCAGGTATCCCTTTGATCAATGATTTACCAGTGTTTATGATGAAACTCTCACAGATCTTCCGATGAAGATCTCTCAAATTTTAACACCTTAAACTAATTAACAAGAAGTAAATAAAGTGGTAGAGAAAGTGGGACCGATCAAATTTAGATATGAGGCCAGATTTGCACGGAAAGGAGTAGATCTACTCTCAGATATGTGGCAGAGCCAACATGATCAAGAGCAATAAAATACGATTTTTAAGATAAGTTAACATATCAAAATAAATAAAAGAAGCAAAACAATAAAAAGAAGAAGAAAGAGAGAAGAAGAAATAATATCAAACCAGATCGGATGGCCCAGGATTCCTAAGCCTTCGAGGGCGCGCCCGTATCAAAACCGGTCCTCTTTGCCTCTTTGATTCGGATGTTGACCAGTAGATCTTTTGTGTAAAAGGTTAGATCTATTGTTGTTGTGCCCTAATTATAGTTTTGATCTAAGGTTTTTGTGCCCTAGGTCTAGATTTTCTCAGTCTTGGGGGTTAGGATTTCAAGAGGTTAGGGTTTCCATCTTCTCTAGGCTTTTCAATCTAGAGATTTTTCTAAAGCTGTCAGTCATTCTTGAGCTCTAGAGGAGAATTTCTTTAGTTTTCTAAGGGTTTTGTGATCTCCAGAGTTTGCATATGAATTCTGAGATTTTTCTCTAATTTTTTTGGAATTTTTGGGGATTTTTTCTAAATTTTTAGGAATTTTCTAATGGTTTTTCCTATTTTTGGATAATTTTCCTAATTTTGGAATTTCTAAGGATTTTTTGTCTATTTTTATCTCTCTTTTTTAGTTAAGGAGATGGGGTATTTATAAGATTTAATTGGTGATTTTTTCTAAATTTTTTGGAGTTTTTTTGGAACCTTGTGGAGTTTTTTCGGAATTATTTGGATTCATCTTGAAGTATTAACCTTATCTAATTAAAGAAAACGAGTTTATTACATAATCGATGCATTGAATGCATCATCAGCCCACGTTTGGGCCTACCAGGCCTGTCACAGCCCGGCTTGGGTCTCACAGGGGCTAAATTGTCATTTATTATATCATTTTATCCGTAAATCCGATTGAGGCGATTCTTGGACCGTTAGAAAGATATTTGGCTCTACTTTAAATTGGGATAGGATTTTGGATAGTTTTACGGTAATTAAATTGAGTCTACTATGATGGTACTAAGGGTTCAGAAAACCATATAATTTGCCAGATTTAAAATGGGGTGTCTACAGTTGCCCCTCTTTAGCACTCCCTGTTTTTCGAGGGACAAGTGAGTGGCAAAGAAGTAGACACTTTGGTGTTCCTCGTCCTTTGAGGGGCAGGTGAACGTCAAAGATAAAGTAGACATTTTAAATTTCTTCCAGAGTTCACGTGGTCGGGAGGCACACCAACTATCCCTCCAAGTCATTACGCTCATCAAGCTCACCCACCTAGGGAATTTTTCCTCCTAGGGTTTTCGGTATGAGATGTCGGTGAGTTACACAATCTTGAAACTCGAGTTGGATTTTCTAACCATGCCACTTAACTTCAGGGGTTTTGTAGTGTGAATTTTTAACCCTGACATTTTATTTGATCTCCTTAGGGTTTCGTAAGGCTGTCTATAGGAAAAGGCTTTCTATAGGAAGAGACTTGTCTGGTCGAATCCGAAGTGAGAGACGAGGCAGCAACGCGATAATGCAGCAACACAGTAATCATCATATAGGGGTGTCCAAGCTCCTTTGTTTTTTTAAGACTTTTTTAGAATTTTTTGAAAGTAGGGGGAGATTTGAAATAGAACCCGGGGCAAGGATAGGTTACGATTTTAACAAAGAAATTAATTTTTTTGGAAAACACAAGACATATAGTAAAAATTTTGAAAAGAGAAAGATATTTTGGAAAACAAGGTTGGTTAGCTATTTTAACTCCTGCAACCATAGAGCCCTCTAAGCAGTTTAGCATCATGCAGCGATGGACCATACACCCAACCCTTTTACGTCAATATGGGGATAAATGGAATCCATCGAACAGGGTGGTTGTGCCTTGGATACATTCGACCTTTTTGTGTCATATTAGGCTAGACTGTACCTACCTCGGCTCTTTTACGTCGCACGAGTTTGACATTTTTCTATCGAACATGGGTGGTTGTGCCCTAGATACACCCGAATTTTCACGTCATACAGGGATAGATGGTACTTGCCTCAGCTCTCGCACGAGTTTGACGTTTTTCCATTGAAATAGGGTGGTTGTGCCCTGGATACACCTGACCTTTCACGTCATACGGGGCTGTACGGTCCCTGTCTCGAATTTTTTATGTCGCATGAGTTTGATGTTTTTTCCTGTCTTGGCTCTTTAACGTCACACGAGTTTGACATTTTTCCTATCTTTGCTTTCTAACGTCGCACGAGTTTGATGTTTTTCTTCTTCTTCTTCTTTTCTTATCTCAGCTCTTTTATGTCGCATGAGTTTGACGTTTTATCATGTCTCAACACTTTCACGTCGCACAAATTTGACGCTTATCCTATCTCGACTCTTTTACGTCACACGAGTTTGACATTTATCTTATCTTGGCTCTTTAACGTCGCACGAGTTTGATGCTTATCCTGTCTCGACTATTTTACGTCGTACGAGTTTGATGTTTATCTTGTCTCAACTCTTTTACGTCGCACGAGTTTGTCGTTTTCGAATTAGACGTTGGGACATCATACACACACACGGGAATGAGCTTACCTCATTTCGCCTCAGGGGATCAAGTCAAGAAAAAAACGCTCCCAGACGAGCCAATATAGTCATTGGCAAGGTTCACCCATCTCCGATATGTAGTAGTTGGTAGTTATACTCATATAACCATGGAGTTCCTGGCTTCAAGAATGTGGTCTGATCGACTAACAGTTTAACATCTTGTAGTGATGTAGGAAGTCCTTTCTAAAAGGGTTTTGGAAATGGAGGGTTTTAACAATCATATTGAAAAAATGTTTTCAAAAGGGACGGGCCTTACAGTTTTTCTACTGTGGCCCCTTTGGTGGTCATTTTTTTTATTACATTTTCTTGTCAATTGTCTGGTAGGCTCATAGCGCGTCATTTAGCTTTTCGTGCCAATCTTTGCCACTTTCTATTATTATGTCTATAATTCTACGAAGTCCTTTGTTTATAGCCTCTACTTGTCCATTTCTTTTAGGGTAGTAAGGTGTGGAGAATTTTTGTGTTATCCCAAACTTTTTGCACACCTTAGAGACCTTTTCATTTTTTAGATTGGATCCATTGTCAGTATTGATTGACTCAGGAATACTGAACCTGAATATAATATTGTTCTCTATAAAACGGGCAACATGTTGTCCTTCAATTTTGACAAATGATGCGTCCTCTACCCATTTGGTGAAGTACTCAGTAGCTGTTAATATAAAACGGTGGTAGTTTGAGGCTTTCGGTGAGATCATTTCGATGATATCAAGACCCCACATGGCAAAAGGCCAGATAGCCGGTGTTGAGTTGAGTGGTACGGACAGTGCATGGATGAGGTCTCCATAAAGCTGACATTTCACACACCTCTTTACGAACTTCCAACAAGCTTTAGCCATGATGGTCCAATAATAGCCTTGGAGCCTGATTTTCTGAGCTAAGGCGGCTGTGCCAGAATGACCTCCTTCATTGTGTAACTCTGTCAGTACTTAGTAGATTTCTGGCTGATCAAGACACCGTGGAATGATGCCATCGAAGAACTTTTTGAACAGGAGATCACCTCTTACTAAGAATCCCATAGAAAAACTTCGAAAAGCTTCTTTACCCTTTTTGGTGGCTCCTGCAGGGTATAACCCATATTTCAACAAGGACAGAACATCGTAGAACTATGGTTTTGATCTAACTAGCGCATCTGAAGCCACGAGAGACACTTCCCCATTGTTCTCATTTTCTTGCTCTATTTCTTCTTCGATCCTTGGTGGGGAAGGATCATGTTTGTTCCTGATATAGAATGGCAGCGTGATGATTTCTGGAAGAATATCAATCATTGAAACAAGGGTCGCAAGGGCGTCGGCGAACCGATTATTTTCCCTAGTTATTTGCTGAAAGGTGATTTTCTTGAAATATGGGATCATATTTTCCTGATAGGGCTTCAAATTTTCTTCTTTCACCTTCCAAATCACTTGAACTTGGTTTATGATGAGTAAGGAGCCACCAATCTCTCTTATTTGTTGGATTTTCATTCCCATGGCGTTATCAAGCCTGGCTATCAAGGCTTCATATTCAGCAACGTTATTGGTACATGGGAAATTCAATCTGACGGCTGTTGGCATTAAAATCTTCTCGGGTGAGCATAGTATGACTCTTATACCTAACCCGTATTCATTCTTTGCACCATCGAAGTATAGCTCCCAAATTGATTCCTCAATGATGAAGAGGTTCTCATCAGGGAGATCTGAGTTGACAGAAATGTTATCTGGCAGTGCATGTTCAGCTAAGTGGTCATCAATGGCTTGTCTTTTGATCAAATTTTTAGTAACATATTCGATCTCGAACTCACTCAATAGCATTCTCCACTTCGTCAAACGTCCATTCATGATTAGTCTCTCCAATAGGTATTTGAGTATGTCTATTTTTGAGATGTGCTTGACTGAATGAGATAAGACATAGTGTCTTAACTTCTTCATTGCCTACACAAGCATCAAGCAATGCTTCTCCACATCTGTGTATCTTATCTCATAGTCCACCATAGTCTTGCTGATGTAGTATATCGTTTGTTCTTTTCCATGATCATCGTATTGTCCTAACATTGCCCCCATGGTCTTGTCTCTCACTGACATATATAGGAACAAGGTTTGTCTAGACTAAAAGGACTAAGGATGGGAGGTTTGGTGAGGTACTCCTTGACTTGATCAAACACTTCTTAGCACTAATTATCTCATATAAATGGGGTATCTTTCTTGAGTAGTCTATTAAACGGCGCACACTTGTCTGCTAGTTGTGAGATGATATGCCTTATGGCATGTATGCGACCTTGCAGCCCATGAATTTATCTGATGTTCCGGGGAGAGGGAATTTTAGTGATGGCTCGTATTTTGGACGGGTCCACCTCAATGCCTCTTTGGCTTACTAGAAAGCCTAATAAATTGCTGGATTTAACCCCAAAGGCACATTTTTGCAGATTGAGTTTGAGTTGATATTTCTGGAGCCTTTCAAAAATAGTTCTCAAGTTGGTGAGATGATCAGATCTGGTCTTCGACTTGACCAGAATGTCGTCGATATAGTCTTCCATGATGGTGTGCATTAAGTCATGGAAGATGTTAATCATTGCCCGTTGATAAGTTGCCCCTGCATTTTTTAGGCGAAGGGCATGACTTTGTAGCAGTAAGTTCTCCATTGCATTATGAATGAAGGCTTGGTCTGGTCTGCTTCTGCCATGAAGATCCGGTTGTAACCTGAGAAGCCGTCCATGAATGACAACATCTCATGCCCCGCAGTATTGTCGACCAAGGCATCTATGTTCGGTAATGGAAAATTGTCTTTTGGGTATGCCTTGTTGAGATCTTTGTAGTCAATACACACTCGGATCCTCCCGTCTTTCCTGGGTACGACCACTATGTTGGCCAACCATTCTGAGTAATCAATGAGGGGAATGAACTTCGCTTTGAGCAGCTTGTCGATTTCTTCTTTAATTTTGAGCTCAAGGTGGGTCTTCTGAGGTCGGATTTTCTGCCTTACAGGCTTGGCCTCTTCATTGAATATTTGGTGGTGTTGCACCAATGTGGGATCTAGGCCTGGCATATCATCGTATGACCAGTCAAAGACATCGTGACATTCCTTGAGAAAGGAAATCATATTTTCCCGCTCCTCAGGAGATAGGGAGGTTCCAAACTTAGTTAACCTTGGGTCCTTCTCAATTCCTAGGTTTATGTTAATCATCTCTTCGATGATAACTATTGGGTCACCATCAAACCTCTTCTTGAATTTCTTAACAAGGGAAGTGAGTTCCTCGGGTTGAGGGATTTCTTCAGACTCTTGATCTTCGTCTTGGTCATCCAATTCGTCATCTTGGGTATTGTGCACCGTTATCAGGCTATCTTAAGCGTTCGTCGTTTTTGAAAATTCTTTTTCATTATTATTAGTTTAATCATAGTTTGATTTTCAACGGTTTTTAAATTGACACAAGAGGTGTCACTTATGGGACTCGCGAGAGAAATGTTGGGGACTGGACACGTAGGGTAGTTAGATGGCCACCCTACGCCTATCCATTTTTTGGCACCGGGACTTGAAGGTACTGCTAGTAAGCTGTCAATGATTCTCGAGATAGGGGAGTGATCAACCAATTCCGTTCTTGGGTTTGATTCGATGGATGAGCATGTTTAGCTGTGTTAGAGCCGATTGTGCATACCTTCAAATCCAGGTCAGCAAAAAGGTCTTCAATTCTCAGTTCTTGTGTGTGCTGATATGTGGAAGAAGATTTATTCTCCGTTGGGGATTCAAGGATCACCGTAGGCCGTTTTGAAGGACGGGCATCGAGAGGATCGAGGCTTTGAATAACTCTAGATACAAAGCCTGGATAGCTTGAAGGCTTCATCTGGCTTTGTAATAAGGTGAGAGAACACCCGAGACCTCTTCGATCTCCGTTTTCAGTTTTGGCTTCGAATGATTCAAAAATTTTCTCCGTTACGTCTTGCCCTTTACTACCCAAGCCTTGGCCTGGTTGGAAGACTTGGGAGAAGAGCATGTGCCAAACTTCGAGGGACCCGAAACCGTATCGATGTTAACATTGGATATTGTCATCCATCGATGCAAAAGTTTGCAAAATTTGAGGAACACGGTCGTCGGCCTCTAGGCCTAAGGTTGCACAATCGGATTGCTCGAAGGAAGCGAGATGGATTTCTCTGAGCTCGACTCCTATAGCTAGCTTCTCGTTATGTATATTAGGATTGAGAAAAGCAGGGGGTTTAGCACATACCTTTGCGACACCATTTTTAGTTGGAAATTTGAGGCATTGATGGAGTGTAGAGGCAACACAACGTTTTCATGCAACCACGGTCTTCTTAACAGCATGTCGAAAGAAGGCTTTATGTTCAAGACATAAAACTTTATCATTTGGATGGTAGGGCGGATCTTGAGTTTGAGAGGTAATATGCCTTCCGCTTGTCTTTTGGTTCCGTCGTATGCCCCATTATCAACAAACACTCTTCATATCTCATATCCTTGCATGAAGACGATGATGTGCAGAGGTTGAACATGAAATCAGTTGAAGTTGGTTGGGACGTCATCGTCTGTGAACACAATTGGTGTTGATGCCATCAACTGGTTATTCATTCCGCACAACTCATTCGGCTGTGTGTTGCTCGGGATGTGTGTCTTGGCAAGGACCTTCTCGATCTAGGATCTATGTGCTGGTGAATTGTGAGTAGCTCCAAGATGGAGATTTGAGCCTGGATCTTCTTGAGATGAGCTAGTAGATCGTAGGTGGTTACAGATTCTTGAATTTCCTTGTTCAGCTCGTGATCTATGACCCATGTTGGTTGTTTGGTTTTTTAGGTATTTCTCATTCTTTCATAAAGAGTATCGGCCATCAATTGAATGGGTTTGAACACTCGGCCTCTTCAGGTTAAGGAATTGGCTTTATATGTTGCATGAATTTCTTCCCTCACTCGACTTCTACTTTGGTTGCCTAAAATCCCCTGTAGGACGACTTCTGGTCGGACTTCCTGACTATTCAAGGTTTTTTGGGCGGAGCCGGCTTTTTGGGCCACACAGATCTCAGGATTAGGAGTGGATGTTTGGGACTCTGCCTCTAATTGAAGACTTGGGTGTTGGATAATGGATTGTCCTGAGGTATGTCGATAACTCCAAGGGATTGCAGCATATTGGTTCCTAGGTTTGGGCATGTTAGGCTTAGACTCGGCCGTGGAGCAGTCATCATGGTCGCCTTGAGTGACTGAGATGGTGATTGCTTTTGGCTGGGTTCTAAAATCTAGACTTATGTAAGATCCAAACTCGACTTAGGGCAATCTTAGCCTGACACTAAGGGTAAAAACTTTAGCTAAGACCTAAGCTAAGATTCGACAGGAACCTAGACTTACTAGACTCAATAGATTTTGGTTAAGACCCTGAACTAGGGTAAGCCTAGTCTAACTCTAGAGGAAACTCTTAAGCTTAGACCTATGCTAGAAACTAAACTAGATGGAGCACAAGTCTCGGCTCGGACCAAGAGTGGGTCTAGGTTTGGAGGGGTAAGAAACCCTAATGTATTTTTTATTTTTTTTTATCTTTTTAATTTTGATGAAACATAGTTAAACTAAGCATCGTGAAAGCAGGGAAAATATTATTTCAATCAAAATTAACAAACTAAAATAAAATAAAAAAGGCAGAAACATAAAAAATTTATTTGAAGGAAAATTTTTTTTTTGTATTTTTAAAAATTTTATTTTAGGTCAAAAATTGGTCAACAAGGAGCCAAAAGTCCCTGAATTGGTCATGTGGGGTCCCAGAATATTTCTTGGACACTTGCAGTTGGGCGACACGGGTGGTGTTGCCCTTGCAAGGTGGGAACCTTTTTTTCTTTTTTATTTTTTTATATTTTTATCCTGTTAATATTAGTGAAATAAAACTACTTTAAACTTGGAAGAAGAAAGAAATAAAAATATTTATGATGAAATAAAATAAAATAAAGTAAAATAGAAAAGCTTAGATTGAACTAAAAATTTTTTTTTTTTTTTTTTAAATTTTATTTTGATCTGAATTTTTTGTACAATTACAAAAGAGTCCCTAGAACAAATCCACAAAGTTCCAGAGGTTTCTGAGACTTTTGAATTTGGGTGACATTAGGAGTGTCGCCCAAAAACAGCACGGTGTCGAAGCATTGAACCCTGCATTATGGCCACATCCAACTTTTGGGACCTTTTGTGACTAAAAATAGTGAAAAAACGTGAATGAAAATTGTACTTTGGAGCTTGGACCAAGCTTGAAATAGCCCCACGGTGGGCGCCAAACTATTTACGATAAAAATCTGACAGATCTTCCGATAAAGATCTCTCAAAGTTTAACACTTTAAACTAATTAAAAAAAATATAAATAAATTTTTAGAGAAAGTGAGACAAATCGAATTCAAATTTGAGGCCAGATTTGCCCGGAAACAAGCAGATCTACTCTAAAATATTTAATCGAGTCAGAGCATTAAAATACGATTTTTAAGACAAGTTAACAAATCAAAAATAAATAAAAGAAGCAAAACAGTAAACAGAATAGGAAAGAGAGATGAATAAATGATACCAAATGGGCCGGATGGCCCGGATGGCCCGGGATTCCTGAGCCTTTGAGGCTTGCCCATATCAGAACCAGTCATCTTTACCTCTCTGATTCGAATGTTGACCAGCAGATCTCTAGTGTAAAGGGTTAGATCTACGGTTTTTGTGCCCTAATTCTAGTTTTGATCTAGGGTTTTTGTGCCCTAGGTTTAGGTTTTCTCAATCTTGGGGGTTAGGACTTTCAGGAGGCTAGGGTTTTTGTCTTCTCTAGAGTTTTCAATCTAGAGATTTTTCTAAAGTTGTCGATCTTCTCGGAGTCTGGAGGAGAAATTCCTTAGTTTTCTAAGGATTTTGTGATCTCCAGAGGTTGAATATGAATTCTAAGATTTTCTCTAAATTTTTGGAATTTTTGAAGATTTTTCCTAAATTTTTAGGACTTTTCTAAGGATTTTTCCTATTTTTGATATTTATGGGTAATTTTCCTAATTTTAAAAATTTCTAAGGTTTTTTATCTCTTTTTCTCTCTCCTTTTGGGTTAGGGAGAGGAGGTATTTATAAGATTCAATTGGTGATTTTTCCTACAAAGTTTTAAGTTTTTTCGGAATTTTTGGATTTATCTTGAAGTTTTAGCCTTATCTAATTAAAGAAAACATGTTTACTTTGTCATTAGAAGCGTTGACTGCATTATCAGCCATTGTTTGGGCTTATCGGGCCCGTTACAGTCCGGTTCGCGGCCCAACATTTGGCTCTCACAGGGACTAAATTGTTATTTATTATATATTTTTATTCGTAGATCCGATTCAGGCGATTCTTGGACCGTTGGAAAGCTTTTGGGCTCTACTTCAAATTGGGATTAGATTTGAGTAGTTTTAAGGTAATTAGATTGGGTCTACTAGAATAATATGGTTCTAAGGGTTTAGAAAGCTATAGAATTTACCATATTTAAAATGGGGTGTCTACATCCAGATGAAGAAGTCTTCCACGTTGAAGTATTGTGCGGATGGAAAATGCATTTTGACGAGGCATTCCAATTTGAGAAAGGCGGTGTGGGAGTGGTGTTATCTACCTCCCATGACTGCCTTGTTCGTATATCCTTCTCTCTCCTGGGGATAAAGTCGTATAATGAAGTAGAATATCAAACACTCATCATAGGCTTGGAGATTGCTTCCCATATGGACCTGAAGTGTTTGAACGTCTATGGGGACTCAGAATTGGTGATCAGACAACTCAAATGAGTATAGGACGTAAGGAAATAAAATCTCAAACCTTACTTCAATAGTGTCAAATTATTGATCATCGAATTCGAAGAGGTTGTTCTTGAGCATGTGCCTCGAAGGCTTAATGCCCAAGCTGAAGGGCTCGCCAAACTAGGGGCAACGGTCCAAATGTCTCTAAAAGGGGCCACGCTAATATGGGTAGCGGAATGGAGATGCGCCGAGTTCATTAAGGAACTTGACAAAAAAGGCGAAGAGCAATTGTGCAAACAATGCCCTTCTTACCCATTTGGGGCAGACAGTGTTGATGCACAAACCCCATATAGCTCCCCAAAATTCTCCATGATTGAAGAAGAAGAAGAGAATGAAGAAGATTTAAGGTCATCAGAGCACACGTGTGTAGAAGTAGAGCAGGTAACAGACTGAAGCGCCCCCATCAAAGCTTATCTACAGCATAATCAGCTTCCTGAAGATCCTATTAAATGAAATAAAATTCGAAGGTCAGCCACACGATATGTGTGTCGGGATGATGCCTTGTTTCGAATCTCCTATCACGACATGCCACTTAGATGCATCAATCATGAAGAAGCAAACCGCGTGCTCAAAGAAGTCCATTCTGGAGTTTGCCGAATGCATCAGTTTGGTCCTAAGCTGTACAACAGGATCATCAGGATAGGCTACTATGAATGTTGACTCCCTCGTGTTCGCAAAGAGCTGTCCGGTATGTCAAATTCATTCAAGCTTCAGTCACCAACCTCCTGAACCTCTTCACCCAACGGTGGCATCTTGGCCTTTCTCTTAGTGGGGCATGGACATCATAGGTTCCATCGATCTACCTTCTTCCACATGGCACGTGTTCATACTTGTTGCCACATATTACTTCTCTAAATGGGTCGAGGCAGGCCCTTTAAAGAAATTCCCTGGCCTTGCAGTGGCCAATTTCATGCGTCACCATATCATATACAGATTCGACATTACTGACCAAATCATTTCTGATAATGGCCCCCAATTTTGAAGTAACCAAATTGACATATTGGTCGAGTAGTTCGGGTTTACATGGAAATACTCGACCATGTACCACCCAAGAGCTAATAGCCTCGCCGAAGCTTTTAACAAAACTCTTTACGATGCCCTAAGAAAATCTATCTCTAACACTAAAAGTGATTGGCACTAAATGCTCTCAAAAATTCTATGGGCTTACCATATTACAGCTCGAGGTCCAACTCCGTCGACCCCCTACTCTCTGATATATGGGCGTGAAGCTATGTTACCTTTAGAAATTCAAATGCCTTCCCTCAGGACAGTCCTCCACTACGGAATGACATATAAGGAGTGGGCTACCCTTTGTTATCAAGAATTAGATACACTTGATGAAAAGAGATTGCAAGCACAATAGAACCTTGAGATTCACAAGAATCGTATGCGGTGAGCCTTTGAGAAATCGATCAAAATATGATCATTCGTGGAAGGAGAACTGGTTTTAGCAGTAAGAAGACCTATTGTCACTCATGGTCGAACTAAGGGAAAATTTGAACTAAAAGGCCCATTTGTGGTAAATAAGGCATTTCCCAATGGAGCCTATGTGCTAGTCAATTCTGAGGGGGAAGGTCCAACCTACACGACCAGTAAACTGTCAGCACATGTCCTGGCTATATGACATTAAACTACACCACACACGGTCTAGAAGGCACGACCCAAAACATGCTCGCAAAAAAAAAAATGAGCATGGTGAAAACCTGCAAGGGCGCCATGAGTAAAAATGACAAACGGGCATGGCTATGATGCCGTCATGAGTAAAAGTGTCCTGAAAGCAAGAAAACATGGCATGGCAAAAACCGTCAAGGGCACCATGAGTAAAAATGGAAATCAAAAGGCGGACGTGACCTCGAAGTCATGAGTAAAAGTGTCTCAATGAAAGGAGTTAGCAAAAACCACCATTGTGGCACCACTCCTACCCAGTTCAGGTGAAAACCCAAAAAGGGCGCATGGACTAATGAACAGGTTGATGCACCTTCTTAACCAAAGACAACTTCAGCCATCTACAAGAAGAAAACTCGGAGATACCCAGTGCAACCCAGACCAATCCTTCCCCAAACAACTAGAATGGGGTCAAATGCACATAAAGGGCCCCCAATAGTTGGCCCAAGAGCCATAATTTCCAACAACTAGCATGGGATCAAACGCCCACAAAGGGCACCCACTAGTAGGCCCCAGAGCCAAAATACACTAACGAAAAATACACCAAAGGCCCTAGAGTCAAAATAAAATCTTTGGCCTCAGAGCTAAAACAAAATTTCGGCCCTAGAGCCAAAACAAAATTTTGACCTCAGAGCCAAAACAAAATCTCCGACCTCAGAGCCACAATCAAATTTCAACAATACTGAGATCGACTCTACCAAGGACCCTCAGCTGTTGACAACTAGATTGGGATCAAATACCCCACCAAGGGCACCCACTATTAAGCCTCAGAGCCAAAACAAAATTTCGTCCCCAAAGACAAAACAAAATCTCCCTCCCCAGAGCCAAAACAAAATTCAGGCCCTAGAGCCAAAACAAAATTCCGGCCCCATAGCCAAAACACTCCAAAGGCCCTAGAGCCGAAACAAAAATTTCAGCCCCAGATCCAACATATTCCCACCAGCTAGATTGGGGCAATGCTTACTAAAGGAACCCATTAGCTGGGCCATAAAGAGGCATTGTTGACATGGAATGGTAAGCCCTTCATGAGTCACCTATCAGCACGCTCTCTCAAAAAGAAATGGATTCCAATGGCATTGGGAAGGAAGCCCTTAAGCAAAGCCCCCTGATCGCTAGAGTCCACTTTGGTCACCCCTCAGGGGAAAGCTTGGCATGATCTCCTCCTCAAGAATTGCGCTGATGCCCGGTGATCAAGAAGCAAAATTTTCGTTGAGAGGCAATAAACACGTCTTATTAAGGATTCAAAAGATGAACTTCGACGAAAAATTTCATCCCCGAATATTGCACTTCTCGCTTCTCTCGAAGCGCAACATCTGTCAGGGCAAGTTCTTTTACGTAATTTTTGATGTACTTACATCCCTAGTGCAAATAAGGAGAGAGTCAGTGATGACCTAGTCTTGTCGGTACCTAAGATACCACCAGACCAGGGGAACACTGTAAAATAGGCCTAAAACTAGGCAACCTTGAAAAAGTACTATCCTGACAAAAAGAGACCATGTAACTCCAGCCTTATGATAAGGTCTTCAAAACAATACTAGACGACTGCCCATGCATCCAGAATGTCGAAAAACCCCCAAAGACTGAATTTGGGCTCAATCAGACCTCTAAAAAATATTCTAGGCCCAAATTACCACAAAATAGGTATACAACACTATTGCAGTGTAACCTCACCAAAACCAGTCCCCAATCATGGAGGCTATTTTTTCAAATCTTGAGATGAGCTTCAAGCACGCACAGGTCGCTTGATTGGTATCGGAAGAAGCTCAAATTCTGACACAAGCTAGGTTCAACGACCCAGTCATTTTGACATATGGCATGCATCATGACGTGACCCATAGCCAAAGATTATCTAGAGAGAAAATGAGCCTGAAACCATAGAAATCAGAATTTTGAAAGAAAGACATCTCGAACTTCGTGAAGCATAACTCGAGATCTGTACATCATATCATCGCAAAGTCGTATTGATGCGACCGTATCAGGAAGGGATACAAGTTGGTATAACTTTTACACTCAATATAAGGTCAGATAAGCACAAATTCTAAGGTTGGAAAAAGCAGGATCGACCAGTCACCGAAATTCCTTTTTTCGACGATCTCCCGAATTTAGAAATACTTTAAGAAAGAACCAAAATGGACAAAACTTGATGCAAAGTGATTGTCACAGTCTTCCCTTTAATTTGCAATCGAAATGAAGATTCGGGGCAAAATGGATCGCATTGTATTGACGGCCAAAGTTCACGATCTGACCGAATTTTTACCCTTTGGGAAAATTCCATCTCAGGACGATCAAAAGACATCAAACTCTTCATAATCAAGCATGCGATAAGGCTACGATGATGATCGTCTGAACCACCGCCACAAGCATTCAAAAAAGCTTCCAAGACTTGGCAATGGCAAGAGGCCCTCAAAGAGGGATGGTTTCGTCATTAGCACAAAAAGTTTAAGGGGCATTTTGGTCATTGTTTCTAAATTCAAGATTTTATTGTAATTTCTTTTAATTGTAATTGGGCTTAGATTTGAGCATTCATCCATATTTGGTGGGTCCTCATATAAACATGCCTAGGTCAATTGTAAAAGGGTTGGATCATTCATTAATGAAATAGAGCTATTAAGCTTGTTTCCACTTGTCTTTTTGCTTCCAACCCTTGAATCCAGCGGCGAGGAGAGAGAGAACACTTTTAGAGAGAAAAATACCCCTGCCCATTCTAATCGCATGGCTCTATTCACTCTCCCTCTCTTAGGCTAGGTCACGCCTCGGGGATACTCTCTCTCTTCTTTCTTTTTTCTCCATCTTCACTTGTTGCTTGCCCTGCACAGTAACCCATGCCGGCGATAAACGCACGGTCCCATCTCTTTCCCCATGTGTCTTGAGCGTAAACTTTGCAAACCTGCGGCTCCGCACAGCATACCATTATCCGACATACGCTCAACTCAATACCTTTCAAAGCCAGCCTAAGAGTTTCAACCCTTGGACCATCGCTCTAACGTCCTCTCCATATAGTTGAGTTGAGTCGTGAGAGACACATACGCTCTCTCCCTCAGTCACTCGGGAGGAGTCTTCCTGAGCCGATAGTTAAGAGGTTTCTAATTCCTTAATTGTCTTAATCACCCAAGCACATGGCGTTTGTGCAGATAGGGGGATTTTCATCACCTCTTTCCCTTATCCTTGATTTGTCAGCCAACCCTCGTTCGAGTGAGCCACTATAGAGGAGCACAATCGAATCCACGTTGTAGTTTCCATTGCAAGAGAACGAAGCAACGTGTTAAAAGCTTGAGGAAAGTCTATATCTAAACAACGTTGGCAGACAGTCGGAGGGCTTCGTAGCTTTTCTAAGAGGTCGAATTGCCCGAGCGTGTCCCCGAACCCCAAATGATTAGGTAAGCGCCTAAACGCTCCCACATCATAAAAACTCTCTCTTTGTTGGTTCCTATACAAGCATAGGAGATCACGTATGCGCACACTCACAAACGTGTAGTGCGCACGGACCCTTCGCAGTTGTTTGAGAGAGGATTTTCTCCTGCCGTCCACACAACGAAAAAATCAAGCCCCGACCAAGTCTGTTTACCTCAAGCTGATGGGGGAATGGGAGTCCGTGACATAGCAAATTTCAATATTGCAAGGATGATGAAATTGGCTTCGAGAATTTTGGCTGATCCTTCATCTTTATTTGCTCGATTATCTAAGCATAGCTATTTCAAGAATTCTTCCATATGGGTGATTAAATACTCTTATGCTTGGGAGGGTATTCGGCTTGGATTATTTCATTTAAAAGATAATGTTATATGGGTTATTAAAGATGGTCGGCTTGTGGGATTTTGAGCAATCCATGGTTTCTATATGGGACTCTTATCATACAACTGTTTATCAAGACCTTGAGGTCGCTATGTCAAAGGTATCTAATTATATTGGAGGTTTTCCTTAGTCCTGAGTCTTACCTTTGCCTACATCAGGTTTTTTTATTTAGATATGGCATGAGGTTAAGGGATTTATTATCCCATTATAGCCACATAGGGATTTTCTAGTATGGGTGCATTCTGCGAGTGGGTTATAATCCAACGATTTTTCCAAGATTTGGACTTTTTTATTCTTTATGATTATTTGATTCTCATAGGTGGAGCGCACTCGGAGAGTTTTCCAATCGAGATTCATCAGGAGAGAACAATTGCTTTGCCAAATCATTTCTCATATTTGGAAGTTAGCTGATGGTAAATCCTAGGCATTTCATATCTCAAAAAAAAATGATCATTGTCAATCTCTAGTTCAATTGGAATAAACAGAGGGATCAGTTAGCTATCCCAATGGCATTGTCATTTCTTAGCCCTAATCATTTGAAGTTAAACATTGATGGGGCCTTCTTACATAACTCAGGTCCAACAAGTGGGGGTGGTGTTATTAGAGACTATGATGATGCTTTTATTGCAGCATTTTTAAAACCTTTGGGAATCACTTCTAATAACTATATAGATTTTTGTGCACTTGAAGAGGGTCTGGTTATAGCCATTCAGCTAAACTATTTCCCTCTTCAGATTGAAAGTGACTCAATTTTTCTCGTTGATGTATTCACAAACGTTGTCGACCTCCTTGGAAGTTATATATGATTGCAACAAATTGTAGACAATGACTTTCTATCATGGATGGTACTGCTTCCTCATTTTTCGTGAGGCCAACATGGTGACTGATATTTTTGCAAAGAGGGCCACATCTCTTTTACAAGCCATTGTTTGACGTTCACATTCACTGAACTTTATTTGCTTACTTTACTTTACGAATTGTCACAGGTGCCTAGTCAGGGCCTGGTTTTTCCCTCTCTTGGTGGAGGAGGAGGAAAACCCTCTCTCAAACAACCACAAAGGGCCCCACGTGCCTTGGCATTTTAAGCATGCTCGTGTACTCTTCTTGATGTGAATAAGAACCAACAATGAGAGAGATTTTATCGACAAGAGTGTGTTTGAGCACCTACCTTGTCGTTTGGGGGTTCGGGGATACACTAAGGCAGTCACCCTCTTAGAATAATTACGGAGCCCTCAGGTTGTCTGTCAGCACGGTTTGGACACGAACTCTCCTCAAACTTCAACGCGTCATCGTGTTTTTTTCCCTTGAAACTTGCAATGTGAATTCAAATGGCACTCCTCTATAGTGGTTCACTCAAGTGGGGGTTGGCTGGCAAAAGAAGAATGCAAAAGAAGGGATGACAAATGCCCTTTTATCCATTCAAATAGTACAAAACTTGGCAATCATAGCAACTAAAGAATCGAAACTCTCTTAATACCAACTAAGGATGACTCCACCTGAGTGAGTAAAGGCGAGAGCATTTATATTTCTTGCAACTTGACTCGAGTGTACTGAGAGGAAGTAAGAGTGGAAATCTGAGTGTTCAAATTCTGAAAATGGCTCTGAGAAGTATCAAGTCGATTGTATGATGGATAGAAGGATATTGTCCATACACAAAAAGGGCAATGAGTGAAGGATGTAAGGCAGAACCGTATCCGCATAAAGGCATGAACACGGGTGTAAGCTCAAAGGGGACAAGAGGGTGAAAATGGCTTAAATTTGAAGCCACAGATGCTAGAGCCACATGCAATTGGGGAACTCGTACGCAACAGAGCAAAGAATAGGAAGAAGGGACAAGGGCATGTGTTATGGTGGCTCCGTGTGTGGGGATACGAACAAGAGGTGTAGAGCGGCTTCGTGCACAAGGGTAACGAGAAAGACGTGCTGAGAGAGAAAGATGGGGCCGCGAGGATTGCAGCTTTGAGGTGAGCGTACATGTGAAAATGAGAGAATCAGGGCCGCAAAGATGGCAGCTCCGGGGTTAACACGCACATGGAGACGAAAGACAGATGGGGCCGCAGAGACGGCTAGTGAATGTGCACGCAAAGACGAGAGAGAGACGAGGCCACAGAGACAATGACTCTAGGGTGAGCATACACACGACAACGAGAGAGAGACGGGGCCGTGGAGATGGCGGCTCTAAGATTAAAGCACACGTGGAGACAAGAGAGGGATGGGGCCGTAGAGATGGCGGCTTTGGGGGTTACGTGCATGCGGAGACGATCAAGAGAGAAAAGGGGGAAAGGAAGAAGAGACAGGGCCACAAGGACAGTGGCTCCAGGTTGAGGTGTTGCGCAGTAGAGAAAAGAGAGAAAGGGGGGAAGGACGCGACTGCAGGGACTGCGGCTCCGAGCTGCTGCGTAGGGAAGAAGAGGTTAGAGAGAGAAAGAAGAATGAAGGGAGGTGAAAGAGGAGAGATAGAGGACTAGCGATATTTTTCTCTCTATCAAAGTTTTCTCTCTCCTCACAACTTGATCACACACACACTTAGAAGTTAAAGCCCAAAAATAATTAGAAAATGTAACAAATGATCAAGCCTTCTTCAATTTTTCTCAACTTTCTTTCATCCATTTACAAATTACTTGGGTTTCCTTATATAGAGCAACCACTAAACAAGGGTAAAATGCTCAAAAAGTACCCAAATTATGGAAAATTACAATTAAATGGAATTAAAATAAAATCCCGTTTTTGGATATAATGACCAAAATACCCCTTTAATCTTTTAAGCAAATGATAAAACCATCCCTTCATGAGGGACTTCTTTTCATGGCTAGACTTTAGGATCTTTTCGGATGCGTGCAGAAAAAATTTGGGTGATCAATCATTGTAGAATCGATGCTTGATCTATCACGAACATTTTGATGCCCTTTGATAGTCTTGAAACTGACTTTCATGAAGGACCAAAAATCCGGCCAAGTCCATCAACTTCGACCACTGATCCTATTTGATTCATGATGTTCTAGGTTCTCATTTTGATCACGAATTCAAGAGCACATTATCACAATCGTTTTGCACTAAATTTGCGGTGATCCGACACACGATCTAACGTTATGACTTCACAAAGTTTGGAATATCTTCTTATTTAAAATTTTGATTTTTATGGTTTCATACTCATCTACTCTCAAAAAATTCTCTCGTCTCCGACCATGTCATGATGCGTGCCATATGTCAAAACGATCGGGTCATCGAGGCTTAGCTTGTGTCCAAATTTGAGCTTATTCCGACTCAAAATGAGCAAGTTATTAGCATTTTAAAATAATCCCAAAAAGGGAAAACATAGTTTCCATAAACTAGTTCACCGAGGCTGCACCGCAATAGTGTAAAACCCACCTGGTTAGGTGCCTCAATCGTGCCATCCGGATCCTTTGGGGATCGGGCGGCACGCGTCTCGGGTATCAAGGGAAGACCCAGAACATTTTTTAGATCGCTCTTTCGGGAACCTCGTTCAAGAACGAGGGCAGATGTTACCAACCGGTGAGAGAGGAATTTAAAGGTGGGGGTTCGGGACTTACTCGGGCTGACTCGTGTGGGCACCCTCTTAAATCATGAAGAAAGCCCCTCAGTAATAAAACTGGTTCGAAACCGCCTCCCTTGGCTTGTACTCTTCTTATTTTCTACAATCACACGTATATATGAGAAAGGTTATAAGACAGGTGGGTCAGACCTCACCCTATTCCCCTTTAATGAATGTACACAAGCATGCACATTCATAAAGAAGAAGAGAAGAAAGACGGGGGAGAGAAGAATTCGACTAAGCAGGAGGATCAAAGCGGTGACTAGGTTGGTGGATAATTTTGGCCTGACGTGGTAGCAAAACGGGCTTGGTAACTAAGACCGGCTCACAGGATTACTGCGAGACGTCATTACCAATACCGACTAGCTAGGCACGATGGTCAGTCTGTCGTGGCAATAAAGTGGGCCAAGTAATCCTGGCACAACAACATTACGGCTAGACGACAAGACTATCATGATAGGCTAACCTCAATCCCTCTTAGTCGAACAAAGGAGTGGTAGAGTTAAGGCTATGAGGAAAGAATAAGAAGAGAAGAAGGGAATGAAAGAAGGAGGGAGAAGAAAAGAAGAGAAGAGTATGAAAGACGAGAGGATAAAGGAGAGAGAGGGAAGGAAAGAGCAGTCGGGGCTAAACATTGTCGGCTGTGTTAGAAGGAAGAGAGAGAAAATGCAATTTGTGCTAAGCTTCACCGACTATGTTGTATAGAGGAGAAGAGAGAGGAGACGCGGTCGGTGCTAAGCTTCATAGAATGTGATAAAAGAGGAGAGAGAAAACTAATCAGTGTTGGGCTTCACTGATTGACAAAAGAGGAGAGAGAAAACTAACAGATGCTAGGCTTCACCGACTGAGAGAAGAGGAGAGTGAAAACGGACCGGTGTTAGGCTTCACCGACTGACATAAGAGGAGAGAGAAATCTAATCAGCACTAGGCTTTGTTGACTCACAAAAGATGAGAGAGAAAATCAGCCAGCGTTAGGTTTCACCGACCGACATAAGAGGAGAGAGAAAACCATTCGACACTAAGCATCGTTGATTGATAAAAGAGGAGAGAGAAAACCAATCAGCATTGAGATTCACCAATTGACAAAAGAGGAAAGAGAAAATCAACCGACGCTATGCTTCGCAAGTTGTGACAGAAGAAAGGGAGAACCAACCGACGTTAGGCTTCACCGGTTGTGATAGGAGAAAGAGAGAAGCAACTGATGCTAGGCTTCACCGATTGTGACAAAAGAAAGAGAGAACCAACTAGCGCTAGGCTTCGTCGATTGTGTTAGAAGAGGATGGATGAAGATAAAGATGAGAAAAAGAGAGAGAAAGGGATAGAGATGATAAGAACAGAAAGAAAGAGATAGGGATGAGAAGAGAGGAGGAGAGAGAAAGAGAAAAAGATGAGAAGAGAGGAGGAGAGAGAAAGAGATAAAGATTAGAAGAAGAGAGAAAAAGAGATAGAGATGAGAAGAGAGGAGGAGAGAGAAAGAGGTAAATATGAGAAGAGAGGAGAGAAAAAGAGATAGAGACGAGAAAAAGAGAGAGAAAGAGATAAAGATAAAAAGAGAGGAGGAGTGAGAAAGAGATAGAAATGACAAGAGAAGAGGAGAGAGAAAGAGAGAGATGAGAAGAGAGAGAAAAAGATATAGATGTAAAGAAGAGAGAGAAAGAGATAGAGATGTGAAGAGATGAGAAGAGAGAGAGATAAAGATAAGAAGAGAGGAGGAAAGAGAAAGCTACATGCTCGAAGGGTACCAGCCTCTTTCTTCTCTCTCCTCTCTCTCTCTCCAAGACGTACCCACGAACTTAAAAAAAATCAGAATTTTATTGATTGATCCAAGAAAACTGAATCCGTCCTTTGTACAATGAGGCAGTGCCTGTTTATATAGAATTGGGTTAAAACGTGGGTATACACCAGAAAACTACCTACAATTGAAGATAATTACAATTTAATTAAATTTAAATAAATTCTAAAAATAGGTGCAAAAGTACTGTTTTGCCCTTGCCTAACAATGTGTGAAATTTCAGAATAGTCCCTGCTGCTGCCTTATAACTTGTGTGATCTTCCGTGGCTGACCCGAGGTCATTCTGATGCCCGTTTGATCGGAATATTATGTTTTGTTGTACGGCTCGGCATGACGATCATTTTGATACCAACTTCAAGCCATGAATCATATTTTTGATCCATGATCATGAGACTTGAATCTTCGATTAATCTTGAAAACTTCAGATCAATTGTATGCTCGTTTCATGATGTTTCTTCGTGATTTCTTCATTGAGTCACATTAAGTTGCAGTGAACGTAGCTTGATTTCATGTCCCGATGAAGATTTTGTCGTCTTGAGTTTTTGGCCGGATTCTTAAAATTTGGCAATCGAAATTTACAGCAGATTTGATGCCTTCATGTGTAAATCCAATCGTTCATCGTACATGAGGTTTGGACCAAAGATAGCCTCGGACCTCACGCACCTAATGCAATTAGTTTCGTACCGATCGGGTATACGAGCGTCGTGATCTGGCTGCTCGAACGAGGCATGCTGCTGCTGAATTTTCTACAACTTCCTTCACAAATCAACGAATTTCATTTAGTTTTTCTCTTTGGTCGGGCATCGTCACGTGGCGTACCACATATCGAATTGTTAGTCTTGATGAGATGAACACGCTCACTAAATTTGGGAGAGATCTAACTTGGAATGAGTGAGATATAGGCCCCGAAAGTGACTACCTGTGACTGTAAAACTGGCCACCTTTTATGGTGTTTTAATACATGGTGGCCTCACGAAAATAGTGTGCGGCCTACCCTTTTTCGGTATTTTACCCATAACTTTGTCTTGGAGTGCCTAATTAAACTGAAACTTGACCTATGAAATTTCGACCGTGCCAAATCTAATGGTGGTGGTCCCACAGCTGTTTGACACACCAAAAGTATGGCTCTAGTTACAGGGTTCATTTCAGGGCGCTTGAGACCAATTTTGCTGAAATTGTTTCTTTATATTCACCGCCTTAAACATGTCTGATTGCGATGAAACTCGGACATGTCTGATTGCGATGAAACCCGGTAGGTGATCTTTTGAAGTGTTGATGACGATCCTAACCAATTCGAGGGCCATTCTAAGACTGTCGCGAATATCTACTGGTTTGTAGGCTTTTATTGACCTGCTTCTTACCAGGGACCATGATAAAAAATACGTTCAAACAGCTTGCCCCGCCGAATGTTGTGCTTCAAGATAAGTGAGAAGGACGATCATTTGAAAAATTTCCTTCGGCTTTTACTTTTTTTCTTCTTAGCCACAGGACCACGTGAACGCCGAGGAGATTCATGTAATGGTGTCATTAGGCTGCTCAGACATAGAGATGTATTGTTCGCGGGTCCGTCAGTGGAGACGTTAGGGGGAGAAGAGACGTTTTTGAGGGATCTTGTCAAAGTCCTCACCCTCATGCAGACTGTGGGTGATTCTGAAGCTAAAGATTTTGTACGGCCCTCGTCAGTCAGAGTCAGGCCCATCTGGCAATTGAGTGCCATGTAAAAGGGCATTGTTCCCATTTGGTCTTGGTTCTTTAGTTTGCTTTGGTAGGCGTTGTTTGTTACTACACCAGGTTTGTTTTTGACATTTAGAGTACCACTATGGGTCTCGTCTACCGAGTCCAATCGAGGGCAGGTTCTATTAGCCAATCCTGAAGGTCTGGTCGTGATGGCTAGATGAGTTGATGTCTCTAACAGGTTCTCCCCTGGCTTTGTCAGTTTCTTGCCTTTAGAGTATTTATTTCTAGAGTATGTTTATGACCTCGTGGGAATAATGTTCTTCCTCATGAGACTTGTCTTTTCTGTCTTTCGAGTCCTTTTGCAACTAGACTCAGGCTGCCGGAATCTTCCCCATGAAGCTCATATTTTTGGAGTCCTGCCATTTATGACACCAAGGATTTTCTTCTTTTGAGTGAGGGCTGAAGTCACTTGTTAAGACGAGTGCAGCATCAACCTGTTTATTGGTCCAAGCGTCCTTTATGGATTTTCGCTTGAACTTGGGAAGTGGTGACGTAGAGACGGTTTTCACCAACTTCTTTTCATTTTGGGGCTCTTTTACCCATAACCTTTCGGCTATGTCCACCCTTTTCATCCATTTTTACTCACGATGCCCTTTCGAGTTTTCACCATGCTCGATTTTTATTCACGAAACTTTTTACTCATGGTTTCGTGATCATGCTCGTCCATCATTTTTACTCATAGCGTTCCCTTGTTAAGGTATACACCATGCCCGTTATTGTTCTTTTTCTTTTTATTTTTTTGTGAAGGCGTGTTTAAGGTCATGCCTTCGGGACTTGTGCGAAACAGTTTAACATCATGCGGCCTGAATGTGCACTATGGTTTAAGGTCATATAGCTGGACCGTGGTGGTGATGAATGGCAGTCTGTGGAAGCCATGGAGTGAGTATGGTTGTGGTTTGACTCACTTGGGAAAATGGAATTAGGCTACCTATGAGAGATGGATTAAGTATGAAATGTGAGTGGACAATGGTGACCCACTAACTTACAATGAGTACGAATGGCGGGATGCTTCTTCGTTTTGTGAGCGCGAGTGAGACTCACTGAGGAACGAGGTATGGTGATGAAGTGAATGAACTCACTGGGGAGGTAATGAAGGAGGCACGCCCACACTAACAGGTAGGTTACGGAAGGCGTGCGTGAAAAGTACACGTAAAAGGCATATGCGAGTATGTGGGGGCGAGTTTATAGTCATGCCTCTTGGACCTATGCAAAGTAGTTTATCGTCATGCGGCCAAGAAGTGCACTATGGTTTAAAGTCATATAGCTAGATCGTAGTTATGCAGTTTAAAGTCATACAACTAGGACCGTGCAGTTTAAGGTCGTGCAACTGGACCTCCGCTACAGTTTAGGGTCATATAGTTCGGACCATGATGTTGAGCCTTTTAACGTCATGCGGCTAGGATGTATACTGTAGTTTAAAGTCATGTAGCTTGGACCGTGGTTATGCAGTTTTAAGCCATACAACTAAGACCGTGCAGTTTAAGGTCGTGCAACTAGACCTCCGCTTAAGTTTAGGGTCGTATAGTTCGGACCATGGTTGTGCAGTTTAGAGTCATACAGCACGGACCAAGGCTGTGCAGTTTAGGGTCATACAATACGGACCGAGGCTATGAAGTTTAGGGTCATACAGGACAGACCAACGCTGTGAAGTTTAGGGTCATACAGCACGGACCAAGGCTGTGTAGTTTAGGGTCATGCAGCAAGGACCAAGGCTGTGTAGTTTAGGGTAATGCAACACGGACCGAGGCTGTGCAGTTTAGGGTCATACAGCATGGATCGAGGCTCTGCCGCCATGTAGGTGAAGCTCCATGAGGAATAGATCTGTGGATGGCAATCCGACCTCCTGGGGATAAAATGGTTAAGACCATTCACAAACTGAGGGCTCAGATGGAAATGGTGTCTTGATGAAAGATGGCCAACAAAGGCGGACTTCACAAAGGCTTGGTGGGGGGTAAGCATACTCTCTAGGGTGAAAGATGGCTTGGTGTGAAACAGACCCACCAAAAATTGTAGAGGTAAAAATGACCCTAACTTCACTAGGGACAATGAGCTGCAGTATGGGTGTGACTCTTATGGGGATGAGGGATAGCTCCTGACTCCATTAAGGATGATAGGTCACAGTTTGGGGGCAACAGACTGGGTGCAACATCATTGGGGATGACAGGTCACGGCTTGGGTGCAACCCCACTAAGGATAAGTGGTAGGACATACAAGACTTCAACCTGGAGTAGGTGACAATAGGCTGCTTGAAATACGATCAGTTCCATGTGTAGCGTTAGTGGTTTCTTGTGAGTATTCAATCGGCGCTGAGTTCTCAAAAACACAACCGGCGCTGGGTTGTTAAAGACTCAGCTGGCGCTGTGAACAACTCGTGATATTGTTTAAAGACAACCGGCATTAGGGTCGTTTGGAAACACACCCAGCGCAAAATCAATCGACGCTAGGGTTGTTTGGAAACACACCCGGCGTCAAGTCAACCGATGCTAGGGTTGTTTTGAAAACACACCCGGTGCTAAGTCAACTAGCGCTAGGGTTGTTTTGAAAACCCACCCGGCACTACGTCAACTGGCACTAGGGTTGTTTGAAATTCACTCGACGCTACATCAATAGGCGCTAGTGTTGTTTGAAATTCACCTGACAGTGGGGATGGATCGCAAAGTTACCTTGGGCCTCAAGTCAAAGCCCGACCCGGCCCATCATTGCTTGGCTTCCCTTAGACGCGACTGGAATTCTCAGTTTGTGAGGGGCATTTGAGGGTAGTGTGGTATATATAATGGCGTCAAATCTCGTTTCCCTCACTTTTTCACCAAGGGTAAAAAAAACTTAAGCGAAAATTTTCTTAACGGTGCGAAGAGGGTGGTTGGTTGAAGTTTCGGCAAGCAGTTTTTGGTAGAAGAGGCGAGAAGTGAAACTGTGAGCATTTCCACATGTCTTAAGAGTTTTCTGGGGATTTTTAAGAAGTTACCCGAGGATTGTGGTAACTTTCCGACGTTGTTAGTGGTTTTTATAGAGGTTCCCGGGGACTTAGGGGAAGTTCGCAGAGTTTTCGATGAAGTTCTGCCGCTGTCCAAGTGAAAAACACAGACGAGAAGGTTTTTCAGTGGGTTTTATGACCGTGTAAGAGAAGTTTTGACAGGAGATGAATGGTCACAAGAGGTGGACCGTCGTGGAAGGCATACGGTTGCAGGAGGTGAACCGTCGTGTAGGTGAACCGTCGTAGGGAAGGTGTACAGTTACCTCTTTCCTATGTCAATTAAGGAGGTGCAAAAACTTAGGCTTTGAAAACGAGGAGTCTCGGGAAGCGAATAGTCGCGACAGGGCTGGCACTAACAGAAGTGCAGTCGGCGCTGGGGTACCGGCATTGATGGTTTGGAGTGCTAACTCAATCAGCACTGAACCTCAAGAAAGGCAACCAGTGCTGGCCTTTGGAGGACACAGTCGGTGCTATCTTCAGACGGTGCTCATCAGCATGTGTGGCTTATCATGGTGCGAAGAGTGATGTTCGCTTATGGCAATAAGTTACGTGCAGGATTTGCAACGCTCGGCGACGAGTTACATACGGTGATGTTCATGGGCCAGAAAAAAGTGGTGAATGATGATAATGTGTGGCTTGTGGTTCTTGTTGGAAGCCAAATCCTCCATTTTGTTCTGTGGAAGGGCACCCACTGTGAACAGGGTATGCTTTCCGTCATAAGCCAGTTCCTTACCAGGGCAGCCACTTTGTATGTTTGATACACACGTTGAATGAATCCTTCATTGTATATTTGATATACACGTAAGATGAGATATCTGGCTTGTATGTTTGATAGACACGTCAGATGGACTGAGGCTAACTTCTTGGAGCTGCTTTGCTTTCTCTTCTGGCCTGTAACCATCCTCTTACTCGTCAGACGAATTAAAGCTAACTCTCCAAGTGGTTTCGCTTCTTCTTCATGAGGAAGGTCTTTCTTTGGCCTGTAACCGCCCTTTTATCCTTAGATGCACGAGCAACAGTACAAGTTTTGGTTTGTAACTGTCCTCTTATCCTCATATGAATGAGACTTGTAACCTCCCTAATAATGGGCTTCTTTAGCTTGTAACTTGTAAATTGTTTTTACTACAATAAAAAGAGTTAGAATTTTGTTTGGACTATCTTGCTTATTTTCACGTCGAGTCCCTTTCTTTTGAATATGCATCACAGATAGTACTTCTTTAAGTATCGTCCATTGATTGGGGGCATTGCTTCCTCTCCCTCAAGATGTGCTAATATGTAGGCTCTGTTGGGCGAGTCTTTCTTGACTATAAAGGGACCTTCCCACTTAGGCTCAAACTTCCCTTTACGCTGGCCGTGCATAACAATAGGTCTCTTGATAGCTAGGACTAGATCACCACGGGTGAATGAACGGACTTTGACGGACTTATCAAAGCCCTCTTCATTCTCCCTTAGTTGAGTTCAAGGATCTGTTGAGCCTCTAACCTCTTTCCATCGAGTGCATCCAATTCTTGATACCGGAGCTTGACTCTCTCATCTTCAGTTATTCCTTAGTGAATAGCGACTCGCAGTGAAGGTATTTGTATTTCAAGAGGTAAAACTGCTTCACCCCCATAGGCCAGAAAGTAAGGGGTGGAATTAATAGCATTTCGCGTAGTAGTGCGATAAGCTTAAGAAAGTAGTGAAATCTTCTTTCTCTTCTGAAGACATATTCGCCGAAATGAAAGTGGGTCTGAGATTCGCTTCATCTCCAAGATTTATTACCTCGAGTTCGTCAGCTGTGGCCTAACCACCTTCTTCTCATTCTTCTAGAGGCTCTTGCAACTCTTCATCGTCACTTTCAGATATCTTTCGATCGACCTCAAGTGCAGAGACCCATGATCCTGACATTTCTACCTCTAATAGAGGTTCAGAGTGGATCATAATCTCTGCACCTTTCTCAAACTAAGTGACGGAAAGGTCAACCTCAAAAGTGGAAAACACATCAGGTTGGAGAGACTTATCTCAAAAGTTAGAGGAAAATTGAGGTTCAGTGATAATGATGTGACGAATGTCTTCATACGAATCACACGGTATTCTTACAGATGCCTAAAGTGTTTGCTTCGAGCCGGCTGGTTCTTCAGCGACTTGTATCATGTGGCAAGCCTCTTGAGTGTAGAAAATTTCCCTCTTGACTCTCTCAGTCTCTATTAAAAGTTTGGCTTAGGGCCACTAGGGTTTCTTTGGCTTCAACTTATTGTGCTTCTTTGAAGAAGGTAGCTTTGCTTTGCCTTTAGCGGCCAAGGCATCAGCAACTATTAGGAATCATGCTGGCTGTGCGAGGGTCTTTCTCAATTTTTTCCGTTGCATCTTGCTTATAGTGATTCCTTCGAATTCTGGGTTGAGAGCCTCGAAGTTCGGACATATCAAGGTTGTACTTGAAGGGGACATAGAAGAGAGAATGAAAAGTAGGAGCAGAAGGAGGAGAAGGGTTAAAAGGTGGGGGACTTTTAAGGTCATTCCCCTCATCAAACCAATTTGGGCAGCTTTTTACATCATCACCAGGGTTGGATGGGTGCAGGGGGTCTTTTAGGCCTTTCCCTTGCTTAGACCGTTGGGGAGTGCTTTTAACATCATCATCCTCATTGGACGTATGCTGAGTGGGAGATGGCAAGGGAACAGCTTCGTGACAGGAAGAAGAAAGAAGAAGGATCGTGTCAGGGATGAAGTCCAATAAATTTGGCAGTGGAGAAAGGGGCCTGAGAAATATTTCTCAACTATGGTTTGAGCGGTCTTGTTTCTTCAGCGAGTAGCCCTTGGTGCCCATCCTTTTCTGGTTTGTTGAGGTGATGTTTGATGCATCTCGTTGGGTTGGCGAACAGCTTCTCGCCTTAAGAATTGAGTCTGCTTCAGCCATGGTAGACTATCCATGGCTGGGGAATCGAGGGTTCTGCAGAGTCTAAATCATTGATAAGAAGGTCCTGCTTTGAGAGATCTCCTTGCCCTGATGGAGAAGTGACTTGAGGGTCACTTACAGGGAGATTGTAAAACTCCTGACACTCCCCCATTTTATTTGCAAATATATCAAGGAAACTTGTGCATTCTGATAGGTAATGGCCTCTTATCTGATGATATGGGCACCAACGATCTTCAGTCCCCTTAGCAAGGCGACGAGGTGGCCTTACTTGCTTCAGCGTGATTATGCCTTCTTAAAGCATTATAATGAAGAAGGCATAAAGGATATCGGGCATTTCGTCTTCCTCTTTGATAGTTACAGCATGAGAGGCTCCAGCTGCCCCGAAGGCCTTCTTTAAGTCTTCAAGATTTATCTAACCTTTCAGAATCAGGGCCTCGATAATATCCTTCAGCATGTAGCAGTCATCTATAGGATGATTGATCCTCTGATTGTAGGCACAATAATTCACCTGAGCATCAAGGCTAGGTTGCTCAGGGAAATTGGTTTCTGGAATCTGGATCATATTCTATTCCAATAATAACCGGAATAGCGCAAGGATCCATTCCTTCTCTAAGGAGTAGACCTTGTTCCTATGCCTGGTGAAATAATCACCCCTATCAAGATTGACCGGTGGAGGTATCTGATTGTACGATTTTTGTTGCTTGCCAGCCTAGGGTGTTACCTTTGTCGTGCTTACCCCTTTAGAGAGGTCTAAAGTTTGAGAGGTAGACTTCTTTGAATCAATGACCATGACGGTTGCACCGATTACCCCTTTCTGTTGGCTGCCCCGTGTGTTATTCCGAGAGCTACCATTGCCCCAGTTGTTTGCTGAACTTGTAGATGGTTGTCATGTCACACAATGGTGGCGTGATAGACTTTCTATGCGGACTGATTTAGGGATCAGCTCTGACATGGAGGTCAGATTAGAGGCCTCAACATGTACAGCGATCTCGGGTCGCATGTTCTGCACGCAAGTTTGGACTGCTTCCATCTCAAGCATAGGATTAGGATGGCGGGAAGCCAAGTTTCTCCATCTTGATATGAACTGATCTACGGACTCATCAGGATCTTGAGTCAGAGTGAGAAGTTGAATGGTTTGAACGTCTCTCTTGAGCTCATAGAAGCGTTGATAGAATAGTTTCTCCATCTCCTCCCACGTATGCACTAAGAAGTCGAGCATACCATTGAAATGTTCGGCCATCGAGGGTCTCAACGAACTGTCAGAGAAGAAGTCTCCCGTCAGCCACTGTTTCTCGACATGCTACCTGGAAGTGGGCAATAAGCTGGTTTGGGGATGTGGTTCCGTTGAATAAAGGAAACTTCCCTTTCTTATAATCTAAGGGAAACAGGACCTGATCAATATACGAGGGGTATGGCCTTTAATAAGGCGTTGTGCCCTGTATCCTCAAGATTTGTTTGTTCTTTAGGCTATGGGTGACCATAGCATCAATGTTTGTCTGAGAGACGAGATGAGGGACAGAATTGTCCTGTGAGGTAGAAGGAGGGGGCTGCCGTGGAGGTGCACCATCAAAGTGATGAGAATTGACCTCATGGTTAGACGACTGGCGTGCGGTGCCGATACGATCGATCTTTTCCATCATCGCACGCACCATATTCTCAAACTTGTTCATGCGCTCTTCATGCGCATCACCGGGCTCGCTTACGACCATTACGTTGACCGTTTCACTATGAAGGTCAACGTTAGTGGCAACAGAGGGCTTGCAAACTTGACGGGTCGTACGTGGTAGGTCAGTCAACAGGGGGCGACATGCCCTGATTGAACTCGACTCTTGTATGCTGATCGCATTTGGATCGGTTCTCGATGGTCTTGGGACCGTAGCTACAACAGTAACCACAGCACAGGGCTCATGGAGTTCTTCTTCAGGCTTCATTGTCTAAAGGGGGTAAAAGGGATTCAGGTGAAGAGGATTGTCAGAATTGGTTGTTTTGACTGCCTTGGTCACCTCCCTAGTCAAAATTTGCAGACCTCTATCGCGTTTATCCTTGAGGTTTTGATGGACCTCATGTCAAAACTGCGATCCAGGTCGCGGCTGGTCAGCTCTTCTTACACATGAGAGAGTTGTCTCCATCAAGTGCGGCAATGGATGAGGGTCAAAAACTGGAGTCATCTTGGGTCAGGGAGGATGAAGGACTTAATCTTCCATCAGGCCTTATGGGCTCAAGAGATACGACCAAAGTGACGAAGCTGGTTCAGGATGGTACTTTTAGGGAAAACCTTCGACTACTAAGGCTGAAGGTGCTTGCTCAATGAAGAAGGGGTGGGTCAGAGCAAGGTTGACTCATAAGGAGGCTTGAGTAAAGGGCGAAAGGGCATCTATGATGGGGACGCTTGTGCGCCCCTTGAAGAAGGGTCACGGGTGACTTGGGGGTCAACTCAGGCTCGAGTAAGTGGTCTGGCAAGTGTCCGCAAGAGAACAGGTGTAGGCCTGTCCCTTACAGGGTGCGCTTGTGTGTGCAGAGTAGGAGGACGAGAAGATCATCTTCTATGAGAACGTGCAAAGTAGGAGTACTCGGGTTGGCGTGGCAATGGCGTTGCCTCGAGCAATGAGATGCATATGAGTAGCGTGCGCATGACCTAGCCTTCTTGAACATGGACTTGAGATAATAGAGGCCCCGAGGTGTGGCTCGAGTGGGTAACCCACTAGCCTTGTGGTGTGTGTGAGGGATGGAGACTGTGGGGTTTTCGCCTCGACGTGTTGAGCCTCTAAAGATAGAGACCAATGGTGAAGATATGTGGGGGGTAGCCCCATGGCGACCCACAGAAGCAACGGCAACTAGTTTGCCTTTTGCAGAAAGGGACTGGGCAACCTTCTGGCATACCTCAAAAACACGATCGGCAAGTGACGTGCCTGTGGGTGGGTGCATGTTGTGTGGGGCAACAAAAGTGCTGCCAATGTAGGGCGCCTTGGTGGAGTTTCCACCAGAGCGAGGAGATGGGGAGTGAGGGATTTTTAGGACCCACCTCACACCGGTCCAAGTTAAGACGTGGGAGCTAAACACGGGGTCTTTGCTCAAGAGGATGGTTGGGAACGAAGTTGAAGGAACTTGTTCCCTAGGGACACTCTCGAATACAGGGGTAAAAAAATCCCTGATCCGAATAAATGGGTTACAGAACCTGCAAGCCATAATAAAATGTGAAAAGACAATGAAAGCAGATAATAAAGGAAGAAACTAGCCAAACAAGAATGATCCGACTAAGGGGTAATTTATCCCCAGTGGAGTCGTCAAGCTAGTTAGGTGCCTCGATCTCATCCTTCAGATCCTTTGGGGATCAGGCAGCGCGTCGCGGGTTTTGAGGAAAGACCCGAGACGTTTTTTAGATCACTCTCTTGGGAACCTCGTTCGAGAACGGGGGCAGGTGTTACCAACCGGTGAGAGATGAATTTAAAGGTGGGTTCGGGACTTACTCAGGCTAACTCGCGTGGGTGCCCTCTTAGATCACGAAGAAAGCCACCCAGTAATAAAACTGGTTTCGAATCGCCTCCCTTGGCTTGTATTCTTCTTATTTTCTACAATCACACACATATATGGCAAACGTTATAAGACAAATGGGTCAGACATCACCCTTTTCCTCTTTGATGAACGTACACAAGCATGCGCATTCATAAAGAAGAAGAGAAGAAAGATGGGGGAGAGAAGAATTCGACAAAGCGAGAGGATCAAAGCGGTGACTAGGCTGGTAGTTAATTGGCCTGGCGTGGTAGCAAAACGGGCTCGATAACTAAGATCGGCTCATAAGATTACTACTAGACGTCATTACCAATACCGACTAGCTAGGCACGATGGTCAGTCTGTCGTGGCAATAAAGCGGGCCAAGTAATCTTGGACCAACAACATTACGGCTAGACGACAGGTCTACCATGAGAGGCTAACCTCAATCCCTCTTAGTCAAACGAAGGAGTCAGAATTAAATCTATGAGGGAAGAATAAGAAGAGAAGAAGGGAAAGAAAGAAGGAGGGAGAAGAAAGGAAAATAAGAGTATGAAAGACAAGAGGATAAAGGAGAGAGAGGGAAGGAAGGCGCAGTCAGGGTTAAGCATTGTCGACTGTATTAAGAGGAAGAGAGAGAAAATGCAGTCGGCACTAGGCTTCACCGACCTTGTTTACAAAGGAGAAGAGAGAGGAGATGCGGTTGGTGTTAAGCTTCGTCGACTGTGATAGAAGAGGAGAGAGAAAACCAATCAGTGCTGAATTTTATCAACTGATAAAAGGGGAGAGAGAAAATCAACCAGTGCTAGGTCTCACCGATTGACAAAAGAGGAGAGATAAAACCAACCAACGTTAATCTTCGTTGACTGATAAAAGACGAGAGAGAAATCCAACCGATGCTATACTTCACCGACTGACAGAAGAGGAGAGAGAAAACCAGCTGGCACTAGGCTTCACTGACTGACAAAAGAGAAGAGAGAAAACCAATCGACATTAGGCTTCATTGATTGATAAAAGAAGAGAGAGAAAACCAATCGACAATGAGCTTCATCGACTGATGAAAGAGGAAAGAGAAAACCAATCGATGCTAGGCTTCACCAGTTGTGATAGAAGAAAGAGAGCCAACCGACGCTAGGCTTCGCCGGTTGTGACAGGAGAAAGAGAGAATCAACCGGTGTTAGGCTTCTCCTATTGTGCTAGAAGAAAGAAAGAACCAACCAACGTTAGGCTTCCCAGTTGTGTTAGAAGAGGACGAATGGAGATAGAGATGAGAAGAAGAGAGAGAAAGGGATAGAGATGAGAAGAAGAGAGAGAAAGAGATAAAGATGATAAGAGAGGAGGAGAGAGAAAGAGATAAAGACGTGAAGAGACGAGGATAGAGAAAGAGATAGAGATGTGAAGAAGAGAGAGAAAGAGATAGAGACGAGAAGAGACGAGGAGAGAAAAAGAGATAACGATAAGAAGAGAGGAGAGAGAAAGAGATAGAGATGAGAAGAAGAGAGAGAAAGATATAAAGATAAGAAGAGAGGAGGAGAGAGAAAGAGATAGAGATGAGAAAAAGAGAGAGAAAAAGATATAAATGAGAAGAAGAGGAGAGAGAAAATGATAGAGATGATAAGAGAAGAGGAGAGAGAAAGTGATAGAGATGATAAGAGAAGAGGAGAGAGAAAGTGATAGAGATGATAAGAGAAGAGGAGAGAGAAAGTGATAGAGATGATAAGAGAAGAGGAGAGAGAAAGTGATAGAGATGATAAGAGAAGAGGAGAGAGAAAGAGTTAAAGATGAGAAGAGAGAAGGAGAGAGAAAGCTACCTACCTGAAGGGTACCAGCCTTTTTCTTCTCTCTCATCTCTCTCTCTCTCTCTCTAAGACGTACCGACAAACTCAAGCAAAAATAAGAATTTTATTGATTGATCCAAGAAGAATGAATCTGTCCTTTGTACAATGAGGCAGTGCTTATTTATATAGAATTGGGCTAAAACGTGGGTATACGCCTGAAAACTACCTAGAATCCAAGATAATTACAATTTAATTGAATTTAAAGAAATCATAAAAATGGGTGGTAAAGGACCGTTTTGGCTTTGCCTAAAAATGTGTGAAACTCCAGAATAGTCCTTGCAGCTGCCCGAGAATTTATATGATCTTCTGTGGCTGACCTGAGGTTGTTCTGATGCCCGTTTGACTAAAAGATTATTTTTTTCTTGTAAGGCTCGACATGGTGAACATTTTGATACCAACTTCCAGCCATGAATCATGTTTTTGAGCCATGATCATGAGACTTGAATCTTTGATGAATCTTGAAAACTTCTGATCGATTGTATGCTCATTCATTGATGTTTCTTCGTGATTTGTTCATTGAATCACACTGAGTATGCCTTCACGATCATGTTGCAGCGAACGTAGCTTGATTTCGTGTCGGGATAAAGATTTTGTCGTCTTGAGTTTTGACCAGAATCTTGAAATCCGACTACATGAATTTACAACAGCTTTGATGCCCTCGTGTGTGAAATCCAATTGTTCATCGTACGCAAGGTTCAGACCTGAGATTGCCTCAGACCTCACGCACCTAATGCAATTGGTTTCGTGCCAATCGGGTATACGAGCGTCGTGATCTGGCTGCTCCAACCAGGTGTACTGCTTCTAAATTTTCTGCAACTTCCTTCACGGATCAGCGACTTTCATTTAGTTTTTCTCTCTGCTCGAGTGTCATCACGGGGCGTACCACATATCGAATTGTTTCTTTGTGTTCACTACCTTGTGATGAAACTCGACAGGTGGTCTTTTGAAGTGTTGATGACGATCCTGACCAATTCTGGGGTCATTCTGAGACTATCAAAATTTTCCACTGGTTTATAGGCTTTTATTGACCTGCTTCCTACCAGGGACCAAGATGCTAAAAAATACATTCAAACACCACCCTTTCATTATAAGTTAGCCCTATAACAGTCTTGGAAGGTCCGATTGAACCCAAATTTGATCCCTATGGGTTTTTCGACGTTCTGAATCTAATGGTGGTGGTCTACTACTGTTTGGAAGCCCCGAAAATAGGGTTGTAGTTATAAGGTCCATTTTTGGCATGAAAGGAATTCGATTTGTGAATTGTGTATCATTCTGATCATATCAAAACTTATTGGAATGCGACGAAACTTTGTGAGCATCCTTCAAGCATCCCAAACTACCTCTTTCATACCTTTTGAAGTCGTTTTTGCATTTTTTTAGAGGTCACCCAGTTTTAGGCTTATTTTGTAATATTCTTATGGTCTGGCAGTATCTTGGATACTAGCAGGACCAGGTTGTCACTGGCTCTCTCCTTATGCGTCTTGGGGATACACGTACATCAAAAAATGATATATAATAGTGTCCTATTCCAAGGTTATAAAGAAATGAGCTATAAATATTAATAAATAAATAGGTAGGGGACCTTCTCCCCCCACTAACTTAGCAAAAAAGAAAAGGAAAGGGCCCAAGATTGGTCACCAGTCACACTAAGCCAAAAGCCTGATGAAACTACTAAGGTAAGAGACAGATGAAGTCACTATGGAACAAGAGCCAAAGTACAATGAAGATTCATTTAAATGTGACTCTGAAAATATGACAATTGAAGAATGTGGAATGGACCTCAAGTCAGGACCATCCTCAAAATTTCTTAGGGATATATATGAGGCTTACTCAAACCAAAATCTGTGCTTAGGGATATATATGAGGCTTACTCAAAACCAAAATCTGGTAATATCAGATGATACAATTAATGAAGATGAAGAAGTCCTAGTTAATAATATCAATCTGATAAGGATCAACCAGTTAAGACTCATGCTCAAGACTCAATTATTCCATATGATCTTGGGGCATAGGAAGAAACCGCCCCGAAAATGAAGAACGAAATAGTAGGATGACCTATGCTACTAAGAAATTACAGAAGCCAAATGAAGAGAATTGCCTTAGCTCTGAGTCTATTTCGTGGGGAGCTCTTATAGAATTAAATAAGTCAAACGCACAAAAGGACGAAGAAATTCCAGTCATCCTAGTAAAAAGTTGAGAACGTGAACACACAAAGGGATCAAATTATCCACCCCATGAAAAGAATATTAGATGAGTCTGAGCTCACTCAAAACCTTGTGGCTAGGGAATCTCAAAAACATAATGTCAAGGATTGGCTTAGCCCAAGGACCATTATCCAAGAGAGAATGGAAGAGCAAACTACCTCACAAGCAGTTCCAATTGAAATGGAAAGAACTAAATTGCACCTCAGTACTAGACAATGGGGCAGGGACAAATAATCCAAACAAGGGGGATAACCGTAGCTGGAGTACTAAAACTAAAGGAAAGGAGAAAAATTCAAGAAAAAACTCAATTTTGATTGAAGATATGAGCTCACAGATGGTTCAAGATATCCTTGTGATACATGTCGCCACAAAATAACCTAATTAGACGCATCTTTCAAATAAGTGCAACGGGTGACCCGTAGGAGGCTTGATGTAAGGACCGGGACTTTTCGTCGTGTGGAAGTGCACCGGCAAGATGCCGACACGTGATCAACCTCCGTGAGTGAAGAGGCGCAGCCGCCGTGAGTGTAAGCATCAAGCATCAACCGCCATGTGTGAAAAGGTGCAGTCGTCGTGAGTGTGAGCATCGAGCATCAACCGCCATGAGTGAAGAAGCACAACCGCCGTGAGTGTAAGCATCGACCATCAATCACCGTGAGAGAAGAAGTGCAGCCACCATGAGTGTAAGCATTCAGCATCCATCGCCGTGTGTGAAGAGGCGCAGCCACCGTGAGTGTAAGCAACGAGCATCAACCGCCGTGTGTGAAGAGAAGGCACCGTCGTGAGTCTTTTGGTTAGCCGCCATGCATGTTTCTGTTGTGAATGTATGCCATGCGGCGCATAAAATCCACTTGTATGCCCTTTTCATCCAATTGGACGCCTCATAGACACTAGTTTTCTCAAAAACTTCAGAAATTCTCCTCTAAGTTGTGACACAAGAGCCAAAATTGGAAGATGATGAAGTACTTGGTGATTCCTCGTCCTGAAAGTCCAAAGAAGAGGCTCCGTAAGCTCATGTTGAAAAAAAAAAAAAAGTTCCATGGTAGCATGAGCCTAAACTGCTTACCAAACTTATTTTTTGATAATCTCATCCATCTTCAAATTTTCCCTTATTTGGTGAAGTTTTTAAAAGGCTTGATTTTTTTAGTTAAATTGTACCTTGGAACTCTACATCTATTTCAAAATTCTATCAATCTTCAAAATCTTCTAAAATATTTTTAAAAAATGAAGGAGTTTCATAGAGGCTTGGATGTGATGTTTCTGCCACTACTAAATCCTGGATTGTCATGCTTGCAAATTCTTAATAAACCAAAAATCAACTCTTAGGTTCT
>NW_006499363.1:294529-340201 GCF_000471905.2 Amborella trichopoda | reverse complement strand
TCCTCCTCCTCCTCTCTCTCTCTCTCTCTCTCTCTCTCTCTCTCTCTCTCTCTCTCTCCGATGGAACCCCACTCTGCTCGAGGCTAATCTGCAAAAACCTTAAAACCTCTTCCACTTTCTCTCACTAATAAGAAAAAATAAAGTGATATTTTTCTCTATTTCTTTGCGCGTGAGTGGAAAGGAGAGAGAGAGGTGTGCACCGAAGTAGAGAGAGTGAGAATGAATAGTGAGCGGTATGGAGCTATAACATCCTCTGCGCCCAACAACCAACCGCTCACGAGTCTAAATTTTATTCAATTTTGATTCACTCTTTTACAATGAACAGGAACATCCATTTAAAAAAACTCAAAAAAAAGATAAACCATAACTAGAAAACCTCTCTCATTTGCATGTACTTTGCCTCTCTCTATCTGCACTCTCTTTGTACCTCTATTTTCTTTCTCCTCACATCATCCCCCTATTTTCTCTTTCCTCACGTCTTTAAAGATTTGGACTTCAAAAAAATAGTGATTTGGATTTCAACATGATAACTTCCCACCTTCTAAAAACCACCATCTAGAAAATATTTATACCATCTCTTCCCACAATTTGAGCTAATCAAAAGACTCTCTAAAAACAAATGTTGCATATGTTGTTAAAAGATAAACTCACTAATAAAATTTATTTAAATCCTTTTTACCCTATCTAAGACCAATGACTCACTCAACTCTAATCTTTCCCACCTCTCACCCAATACGAGAAGAAGGCTCAACCGCCATACTATGCGGCTCATAAAAACTCCTAACCAATAAAAATAAAGAAAAAATAGAAATTTGAGTTTTTTAAATTTTTCTGCATCATTCTCTCAAGGTTGGGAGAAGCTCGACCTCGAGCTTGATTCAAAGTGCATCTCCTTCAATAATCCCGACTTCGTAATAGGAAATGAAAATTTACTTATTGGTAAAAGATGAAAAAGAAATCAAAAGAAAAACTTTTCTTCCTACGGATTATGAGTAAATTTTATTTCAAGAACTCCAAAATCTTCAACAGAGTCAGAAAAAAGTGGAAGATTATACAAGAGAGTTTTATGGATTAGTTGCTCGAAATAACCTCCACGAAACGGAAGAACAAAAGGTTGCTCGATATGTCATTGGCCTTCAACCTACGATTAGGGAAGACCTTTTTCTATATCGACTATGGACTTTAAGTGAAGCTTTTCAACTTACTTTACGAGTAGAAACTAAATACCGAGGAAGTATTGATAAACGATTTTACACCCAGAAGCAGGTTTCACGCCAATTGAAATTGAATGAAAAAAAAAAGATACTGCAAAGTTAACGTATTATTGTTGCGATTCTAATACAAAATAGGGAATGAAGTTATACCGGTCTAGGTTTCTAATACCACTGACACATTCAAAGGGGCCTGTATTTCCCATTGATCTACCCAAAAAAAAGCTTCTAATAGAAAATAATAAAGGTGTTACGTTGAACACTTGCATTAAAATAAGAAATGTTGAAGGATGTCAAAACCAAGTGAATTAAAATGGTATGGAATGTTACGCATTTGAAAAACCTTACGTTGTGCTCCAGATTTGCTAATAAAAAATAAAAAAAAAACTCTATATATGCACAACCATGGTCCGGCACATTTTGTTCACAAAGCTTTTTGTTATCTTGAAGCTCGGTCCGACACAAAGCATTTTGTTACGTCTGTCACAACTTTTGCTCGGTCTGGCACAAAGCATTATGTTGTTCTCAAGCCCAATCTGACACAGTGGACACAAAGCATTCTATTCTCTTGAAAAATTATATTCTCTTGAAACATGGTCCAACACATTTTGTGTCAGGTCCGACACAACATTTTGTTAGTCTAAAGCCTGATCCGGGACATTTTGTGCTCAGTCCAGCACAGAACCTTCGGCTGCCTAGGGGCCTAGTCTGATAACAATTACTTTGGATGCCTAGAAGCCCGGTCATGCAGACTTTTACAAAGCCTTTTGGAGCCTAAAAGCCCGGTCTGGCAAATTTTGTGCCTAGTTTGGCACATTTTGTGCCCAGTGCGGCATAGAGCCTTCTGATGCCCAGAGACCTGGTCCGGCACAATTACTTCTAATACCTAAAAGTCCGGTCAGGTAGACTTTGTGCCCAGTTTGGCACAAAACCTTTTGGTGCCTAGAAACCTAGTCTAACATATTTCATGCCCGGTCCGACATAAAACATGTTGTTATCTTGAAGCTCGGTCCAGCACATTTTGCACCTAGTCTAGCACAAAACCTTATGCTACCCAAAGGCGTGATCTGGCACCTTTTGTTCCCAGTCTGGCACAATTATTTCTAGTACTTAGAAGCCCAGTCTGGCACATTTTATGCCCAGACCAGCACATTTTGTGCCCGGTCTAGGACATTTTGCGCCCGATGCGACACAATCTTTTAGTGCCCAAAAGCCCAATCGGCACATTTTGTTCTCGGTCCGACACAACTTTTTGATGGCCAGAAGCCCAATCCAACACATTTTGTGTCATGTCCGACACAAATCCTTCTGGTCACCAAAATCATAATCTGACACATTTTATGCCATGTGTAGCAAAATCCTCTATTGTCGTAATGCAATGTGCTGAAAAAGGCCTTCCCAAGGTGACACATTTTTATTTTTTTAATTATATTTTAATTTTTTATTCAAACAAATACAATAAAGAAATAATCTCGTTCATTAAAATACGAGAAATTGAATGCTTGAATGTTGAGAATCTAACCCTCTACACTTGAGCCCTTTGCACTTGAAGGGAGTTCAAGACCTCGGGATGAAACTTAGTTCCTCGAACCACAATTGCAAGGTTACAAATCATGACATTTTTCATTGTGGAAATTTAACATTGTTAAAGCACTTCAAAGTACATATCGAACAACCAAGACATCAAGATACAAAGCTGAAAGAGAACCATAATTATACAAAGCTACATTTCATAAGATTTATGCAATTTGAGCAAGAAACACCAAACTGTTTATCAAACTACATAAAGATATATCAAAATATACATCTTTTTTCATTCTAGAAGTTTTACATAGTCGAATTGCTACAAAGTTCGTCAGTTCATCCGCCTCATAAATTTCTTTGGCCAACTAACTAGACTCTTCCGGTTCATATTGGATTTTTAAGCAGACCTCTCCTGACTAGTCAAGGGGGCCCATATATCTCCCCTCTTCTCGATAAAAAATTCCATCTTAATTTTTCGTGCATGGCAGAATTGTGCACCTGATATCGATCTTTTCTTTATTCTCCCTCATCGTCCTGCTCGCCTTCACTCTCCTTTTTTCCATTTTTCTCCTCACCATCCTCGTCACGTTCCCTCTCCTCTCCTCCATCATGTTCCTCACTATCCTTACTCTCACACACCTCTCCTCCATGCCCAGACCCCATTGTTTCCTCTACACCTGTCTCCATCGGCGTGTCTTTTAGTAACAATTCACTGGCGGCAAATACATAACACCTAGAATCTCCTACTAGCACTTCATTTTGAAGAGTGACTTCTAACATCTCTATGCATGTATGTTGCTGCAAGTACAACATTTATGCAATTACATGCTGCAAGTACAACATTTATGCAATTACAAGACAAATGAGAACGTAAAAATTTGATTCAATACAGAACAAAACTTTAATAGATAATAAAATACATAACTAAATAATTTAGCCATCGTTGTTGTGAACGTCGCCTCTAGGGCATTATCTAGGTGATCGCAACCACGACAGGGAGCAGATGGAGTTATTGATATACTGGTGTGTAAAACGGTTGTACCATGCCATGAACTCTTCCAAAGGCATGCCCCTATTCATATCCATGATAGTTTCAATAACATTGCATTGTTGTTTGCACCAATCTCTAATCTTCATGCTCAACTCATCCATCCAACTTGTGGGAGGTCTGCCTACTTTTTCGCTCCCATCTTACTTCAAAGGCACAGCAGAAATTCCTTGCGCCTTCCCAAATTTTTAAAGCATGCAGTCGAGCATGTAATACTCGGATTATTGAAATTTATTAAAAATGACAGCCACAATGTGGTTTCCTTATTGATTTGGTCTAATGTTTTGTAGTTCTCTTCTCTGGGCTCCTCGCATGGTTCCCAATTCACCTTAAGATACAAAACATGACACGATAAGAACTTATATAAATACATTATTTCGAAGTGAACTACAAAAACTACAATGACACCACTAACCAATGCAGGTGTGAAGTTTTCAAACGCTTTGTATGGGTCTTTCTAGCGCGGTTGTTTAACACATATGCAAGCTCTAAGCATTCTCAAATTCATTTGTATCAACTTGGGGCGTAGAGCTATAAACTGCTCATAGATCCAACACTACATCAAACATGTACAAAAAGAGTTAGAAAGTATAAGCCACCAGACATGCACAGAAGAAGGAAAAAGAGAGAGAGAGAGAGAGAGAGAGAGAGAGTAAGAAGCTTGAAAATGGCTTAACTCTATATAGAGTACAAAATTACCTGATACTGACCACTAAAATACATCGTCTCCCCATCCATGACCTTAGATAAAGACCAATATAAGAAGGCAAGGGCCACGGCACCCCATGCATACTTCCCTGCTACACCGAAATCTTGAAACAACTGAAGGTAAAGTAGAAGAGTTGATTCTTTAGCTTAGTGGACAAATATAGCTGTGTCAACCAAGTAAAGGAGATGGGCACTTGTGTACTACACCAATTGCAATTAGTTGTGACTTTTAGGTTATTGCTCGAACCTCTTCCTCAACCAAGATGCTTAAACATCATCTTCTTCTTTGTGGGGGCAATCTCCCAGATACTCATAAATAAAATCCCTATAATTTTCAGGCCCGGTACTTATTATAGGCTCGCTTGTCATATGTATATATAATATCTATCATATGTCGTATAGAGTTAAACCCATCTCTCTAATATTTAAGCGGACAGTATTTGTCTCTATACACCATGTCTTTATGAAGGCCATTAATGGGATGTGATCAACATTGAAGACCCCAATGCCCATCAATGAATCCAAGCTAGTCTTTCTGATCAACTCTAAATGTCACCGATCAATTTTTCATAATGATAGGGCTTTAGTGGATTTATCAATACGATTTAAAATGAAATTCAATACCATAATTAGTAATCATAGATCCAACACTACATCAAACATGCACAAAAGAGTTTGACACCATAAGCCACCAAGACATGCACACACAAAAAAAAGTACGAAGATTGAAAATTACTTAACTCTCCAAAATTATCTGAAGCAAGGTTACTGACCACTGAAATGTATCGTCTCCCCATCCACGACCATAGATAAAGACCGATATAAGAAGGCAAAGGCTGCGGCACCCCTGCGTACTTCCTTGCTGCATCGAAATTTTGAAATAACTAGAGGTAAAGTGGAAGAGTTGATCCTTCAGATGATTCAGCAAATATAGTTGTGCCAACCAAGTAAAGGAGACAGGCACTTGTGTATTGCACCAATTGCAAATTGGTATGCCTTTTAGGTAATTGCCGGAACCTCTTCCTCAACCAAATACATTTAGTCCTTATTTTCATCTTTATGGGGCAATCTACCAGATACTTATAAATGAAATCCATATAATTTTTAGGCGTGGTACCTGTTATGAGCTTGCCTATCACAAGTACATGTAATCTCCATCATAAATCATATAGAGTGGAACCCATCTCCTTAACATTTAGGCGGGCAGTATTTGTATGTTACACCATGTCTTTATGAAGGCCATTAATGGGATACGATCGACATTGACGACTACAATGTCCATCAATGAGCCCAAACCAGTCTTTCTGATAAGCTCTACATGTCACTGATCAATCTTCCATAATGATAGGGCCTTAGTGGATTCATCAATACAATCTGAAGTGAAATTGAATAACATATTAGTAATTATTGTAGACAGTATAAGAACGTCAAAAAAAATCTAAATTTAATAATATGATAAAAATCTAAATTACAAAAAGTAGCAACTAAATTAATTAGATGATAATAAGAATATGTCATAACTCTCCTCGATCCTCGGACGAGGTAGATCAGCCATCCAGTCCTTCTGCATGGTCTATCCCTTGTATCATTAGATTTGACATTTATAAAGATGACAAGAGATAATATCCAACTAGAATGGAAAATGTAGAAGTACAATATCAGGATTTGACAAAAGCATCATTCCACAAATAATGTGAATATATCACTAGTAAATTTATTGAAATATATATATATATATATATATACAGTTAGAGATAACCTCCATTGTTGTGTAGCAAACATCAATTAATAAATAATGGAAATGAAGATAAGTAAAGTACAAGTCAACAAAATTCATACACCATGGAATTTTGAATTTCATATGAGCCAAAAATATAAAATTGAGATAAAAAACAATAAAATTCTACAAATCATAGATTCCTAGGAATAGGCTACCAAATTCAACAAAACTTAGGAAATGTAAAATTAAAAACAATATTTCAAGAATCCATATAGAAATCAAGTTCCTTAAGACATATATGAATCAAGTTTCTTAAGACATAATCCATATAAAATAAAAATCAAGTGCACTAAAATATAATTTACAAGCTTACCAATGTGTAAATAACAAATAACGAATAGATTTAGAGATTGGAATTTGAGAGAGAGCGATTAGGTTTATGGTTTTAAAGAGAGAAAAAAATAGCATAATTTGGTAGTTTAGAATGCCATTAAAATGGGTTATTAGATTAAAAAAGGATATTGAGAAATATCTTTTAGAGAGAGAAAATGGAGGAAAATATGGGTTTTAGAGAGCTTTGACCGCTTTTGATTAGAGTTTGCTAAGAAACAAGAGTTGTTGGGTAGATCATGTGAGGGAGTAGATAGCTAGAGGGTGAGAGCTCGAAATCAATATAAATATTTGGGCAAATTAGATAAATATCCATTATAGTTTGTATTGTTACTAAAATACCAAATAGTTTCCATTATTAGTGTCATGTCCATTTTTTCACTTCATAACGAACTTTTTTTTAAAAGACGATTTTATCCTTTTCGGTTTTTGGAGAACCGAATGGTTGGAATTTCGGTTTTTCAAAAACTAAAAATTAAAACTTTTCCGCGAAAAAGCCTGACTTAACCCCCTCATACGAGCATGAAGGAGTATTTTTCTTGATATTTTAGAGTTCTAAAAAATTTGTGTCACCCAATATAATATCCTACGAACTTTTCTATCCCCCAATACAATATCCCACAAACTCGAAGAGATTGGCTCTCAGTCTGGTCGTGATCGGTACCTCTTCTTACTTTTACCTTATACTGTCGATTAATTTGTCACAATTAGGACAATATTATATTTTTGTATTACTATTTATTGTGCATTGTTGAAGTAGACTTTTTTGGGTAAATATTGTTGAAGTTGTTTATTTGTATAATTATTTATTGTTTATTTTGTGTTTGCATTAATATTTGTTATTTTAGGTAGTTTATTGAACAATCGATTTATTTAGTAGTACATTATGTTGATATATATAGTAGTACACTATATTGTATTTGTTGTTTTGGGTAAATTTTGTTCAACTTGCTTGTTTGTATTAATATTTGTTGTTTATTTTGTGTTTGTATTAATATTTGTTGTTTTTTGTTGTTTATTGAATAATTGACATTTTTAGTAGTACACTATTTTGATCTATTATGTAAAACTCACATTTTATGAACCCTAAATTAGTTAGATATATCCAAATTTTTTGTATTCTTTATTGTATTGATTTTTTATAACACAAATTTTGATATTCATTTAATACAGTAGCATTGACGGTGGTTGCCAGGGGACTGCAACTGGTATTTCGATATGGGGATCATTTGAGACGAATCCAGACGACATACGTGTTGTTTATAAAATGAGAAAATTGAAAGTTACGAAGTATAATGGAAATTTAACATCGTGTGATCCAAACAAATTGACTATTACATACCACAACACAAGTCTATCTAGTGGCTTTGAATTGATTGATGTAAGTGGTGATATAGATATATCTTTTAGTCTGGGAAGGGAGTCTTTGAATATTGCTATATACATTGCCTCTACAATAGAGCCGAAATGGAGATCTATGAAATTTCGAACGGCAGAACCTGTTAGTGATGGCCAATCTGCAAGGAATAAATACATCTACAATTTACATTTTCATCTCTAATTTGCTTTATTTAAATCTTTTATGTGCACAAATGTTGCTTTATATTACACTCGATCTTTTATCAACAGTCGACGTAACGCTCCTTTCCCTGATCAACATAAGAACATTCAAGTGGTGCCCGAGCCTGAGCTTGTAGCAGAGCATGATATGAAGGATATTGAACCATTTGAGAGCCCATATAGACGAGATGGTAACGAGGTGAGGTTCAATTGAAAATTGGGCAATTTGTTTAAAATGTAAATGCATGTCGGTATCATCTGGTTGATTTTGTTGTCCACAATAATTTTGTTCTAAAGTTTGACAAAAAGGAAAGGGGGTGGGTGTGGGCAAGTTGTAAGTCAGAGGGATACACATGGCAAGTGTGATACTTACGAGTTGGCAGTACGGCATGCTTCAAAGTGAAATCTATAGTTAAGAAACACACATGTAGTTGTCCAATGGGGAGGGTCCATCAGCCACTAGCTTGTGGTGATTGGGTGGCAAAAAAAATTAAAGCCTGCATTATGACCAATCAAAACTTAAAGCCAAAGACATCATAAAGGATGTCCAACGTGATCACGTTGTCAAGCTTTCCTACATGCAAGCTTGGCGGGAAAAAGAGGTTGCTAGAGAGATGATAGATGGATCACATGAACAACAATACAATGACTTACCTTTATATATAGAGAAGCTCCGAAGAACCAACCCTAGAACCAAAGTTCGCATCCACACAAATGTAGGCAGGTTCAAACGCCTGTTAATTGCTCTTCGGCCATGCATCATGGGTTTTGTTAATGGATGCATGCCACTAATGGGTATTGATGAGACATTTTTAAAAGGAAAATATCAAGGTATATTATCACGCGACATTGTCGTAGATGCAAATAATGGGCTCTTCCCAATGGTATTTGCAGTGGTCAAGAAGGAGAACTACCAGAGTTGATATTGGTTATTAAGTATACAGAGTGAACCACTGAATGAGTTTATTAATCTGCCTGCTTTAACAATTGTATCAAATCAACATAAAGGTCTACCAGAAGCAATAGAAAAATGTTTTCCCACATATTTTTCAGCATTTTGCATGAGACATATGAGAGAAACTTCAAGGTCTTTATAAAGAAGTCAGCAAATGCGGAAGTATTGTTGATGCTGTTTTGGAAGGCAGCCCGTAAGGCGACTATTTGTGGGTTTGACAAAATAATGCTTGATATACAGTGTGCTAACCCATAAGCATATGAGTGGATTAAGAATATCCCTCCCAAATCTTGGGTAAATCCTTATTTTTCAAGGGCGAGATACAAGCATCTTACCTCTAACATAGCCGAGTCATTCAATGCTTGGATTTTATCTGCTCAAGAAAAGCCGATCATTGCAATGTGTGAAGAATTAAGGGCACAGTTGATGACCATATTTGAAAAGAATAGGGAGTTAGCTAATAGTTGGAACGACATGCTAGTATCGCAAGCCCAAAAATTACTCGACTTGTGAAAGATGAAGGAAAAATTTTTACATAAAGTTATATCCGCCATGAATACACAGTTTGAGATCCACTATCTTGGGAAGAAGGACGTTGTCAAACTCATTGGATGTGCAGTTGTAGAAAATGGTAAATATGTGGCATATCGTGTAGTCATGCCATTGCGACTATTAACCATATGCACTTGGATCCCACTGCATACTGCCTTCAGTATTTCACAGTGAAATACTTTAAAAGTGTCTTTCAAACTCCCTTTGGGACTGTCCCGAATGATATTGAATTGACTGGTATGTTCAACTGGACAGTGTTGCCACAAAGGACGACACACCTTCTCGGTAGGCCGAAAAAACAACGAAAAATATTCGAGCCTGAACAACTCACCACCAGACCTTTGAAGTGTAAGCGACGCGGTTCAGTGGGTCATAATAGGAGGACTTGCAAAGAACCGATAGGCCCTTAGGGAGTAAATCTTAAGTTCATAATAATGTTTGGATTGTAATTTTGTATCGAATTATCATTTTGATGAATTAATAAAGATCTTGAATTTCGTGTTGTCAATCTTGTGTTTTTGAACAACCAAAAATTCCTAATTTTTGGTTGTTCAAAAACTACAAACTCAACTCCAATTCTAAAGGTTACTGGAATTTTAAACGATGCTTTCGGTTTTGCAGCTTACAAAAATTAAGCATTTTTTATTATTGAATAACCGAAACCACATCTTCAAATTTCGATAACCCTCTAGAATTTCAACTTGTATTTTTTATGGTTGAACAACCGAAAATTAGGCATTTTAAGTTGTTCAACAACCGAAAACAAATGATTTTCGATTGTTCAACAGCCGAAAACACAACTTCAAATTCTAGTAACCTTCTAGAATTTCAACTTGTGTTTTCGATTTTTCAAAAACCGAAAACTAAGCATTTTCGATTTTTCAACAACCGAAAACCTCATTTCAAATTGCAATAACCTTCTGGAATTGCAGTTGTGTTTGGGTTGTTGAAAAACCGAAAATCCTTTCATTTCGGTTTTGAAAAGCCAAAAATTCAAAAAAAAATGATTGTTCAACAATCGAAAATTTATATTTTTCTGTTTTTTTAACCCCATTTGAAAGGTTTGTTTGTCATTGCTTTTCCATAAGTTAAAACCATTTGAAAGGTTTTTTAATACCATTTTTTAGAGATTGGGATTTGCAGATATATAGGCCATGTTACAATGAGAGGATAGAGAAATCCAAGATCAAGACAAGGCTATTTAAACCATTTATTTAGAGGAAGGGCCCTTAGAACATTTACCGAGGCTCTAAATCAAGTGCATTTTACTATAAACCATTAACCTTTAAATCTTGAGGGCATTTCCAATAGCAAATCCAAGAAAAAAAAACCATTACATTAACTTTTCAAATAAATGCGTAATTAAACAAATAAAAAACTTTAAATGTATATACTAAAACTCAAACACTCAAATATTGTCAAAAAGACCATTACATTAGCTGCTCGGGACTTCATTACAATATAATAACATTACAAATGCTTGAAAGTACAAAACTGTACAAAACACTCAATACACTCAAAATTAGGAGTCATCGCCTTCTCTTGAACTGATACTACTTCTTTCAGGTATTATGCCTTCTAGGCTCCTCAATCGTAGGTTGTGTGGATGGAGCTAGGTCTTTTGCAGCACGACTACTTTCACCCACTACACCACTTTTGAACTCGTCATGTGCAGCTTTTTCATTTACTTGACGTTGTAAATGTTTCATCATGACTTCTATTTCATCCTCGTCCACAGGCATAACCTTAAATAGCATTTCAAACACAGCATTAACATCATTATAAACTTCAGGATACCACTTATGTCTAAGTGCAAGTGCCTCTATTAACATGACTGTACTTGTCTGAACTGCACTAACATGCAAAAGCAAGATAAGTAAATATAATATTAAAACAATTTCATGGAACTAATAGGTAAAGTATAAAATTAAAATAATTTTTAAGACAATATAAACATACCAGCTGGACCTCATAACCTCGATGTCTCATTATATATTGTGGTTCATGTGCAGGAGTCACATCTTCTTCTTCTTGATTAACAGGTTGCATTATGTCTTTTGGTGGGTTAGCAACATTATGGAAAATAAGATGGGATGGGTCATTGGGCTGCACTAGGCCTTGTACTCCTCTGAAGACAACACATTAACAGTATCCACATCAATGCCTGGCATCATGCGCTCATGTCGAGTCAACCAATGATGGATTTTGTCAAAATTTACATTTCTCCAATCTCGCTGCCCACCTTGTCTATTAGTCATCTTACCAACATATATAGGATTTCCCATTTAGCTCCACATTGTTGGCACACACGATCCGGCATATATGGCTCGACAATATCGTCCAATATCATGGCAGTTATGCACATTGTAGTGCAGTTATGCACATTGCAGTTTCGAATTCATGTCGCCTACCCTCTGAAATGGCATTATTAGGCTTAAAACAGGGATTTCATATTATGTATCATATGATATGAAATCACATACACGACAATTAGTCAACAAACAACTATAAATTCTTAAAAACAATTAATCCATAATAAATCTTGTCATATCAAAATACACACTAACCTCATTAGGTTGGAGGTTATCAAATTCTTGTCTAATGAGAGGCATCATATTATATGGATTGCCATAATAATTCTTTGGTGGCTCCCATCTTTTTGCCTAGGCATATTTGGAGATATACTATGTGGTATGGGCCTCATATGCATAATATGCTCATATGCATAATATGCTCAAAAGACCAGCAATGCATTATATCAAGATGTGATAAGCAATAATTATTTTTGGAAAGTAGCCTAAACTATTATGCTTTTGTCAGATACGAAAATATAATTTACCTGCATAAAAGTGGTTGAACCACTAAAATGTCTTCACTTGAAAGAACAAACATTTCCAAAGAAACGAAATAGATATGCGAAGGCTTTAGCACCCAAGCATATCTACCGGCTTCCTCAATATCCTCAAATAATTGTAAATACCTCGTTGGTACATTTGCTTGCAATGGATTTGAAAAATGGTAACGCTGATGAGGAAAAATATATAGGCTCGGGTATATCTAAGAACTTACACAAGGGTTGCATCAGGTGACAATGTGTGAAAATTGGCCTTCAACCATGAGTGCTTGATGACTGCCAAGTGGACTCCAGGGGAAACTATACCCAAATAGTTTTCCATAAACTCTTGAATGTCACTAATTGGGAGTGCTTGATGACTGCCAAGTTGCCTCCAAGGGGGACTATACCCAAATAGTTTTTTATAAACTCTCGAAAGCCACTAATTTGACAACATGTAACAGGGTCACCATCCACTGCTAGTCCCAATATCTCGTAAGCATCAAATAATGTAGGTGTCATCTCACCAATTTGAATATTATAATGAAAAGAATTGATCCCAGAACGTCACTTCTCTACATTGGTTATGACCAAGGGATGATCTATTCGACTTGGATGAATAATAGATAAAGCACCTAACCCATATGCGTTCACTAATTGAATTTGCTCATTGGTTAGATGCCAATCGTTTAATTGAAGTGTTTTTCATTGATTCTTATTTCTTATTTTTCCTGAAATACAACAAATAGACAACATATGGGTCACAATATATATATATATATATATGCACTTCCCATATAATGTTTAAACATACTACAATTTATTGAAAAATAACAAACTAATGGAAAGAGCATATGAATATATGTATATACTTGCCCTTCCCAAATGAAATAAGATAAATGTTCTGGATGCAATCATAACAAACTAGTGTCCTGAGGACCTCTTGGATATCCCCCAGTTGGATGGACACGATTCATATAGTCACCATGTTCATCATAAGGTCACATATGCAAAACTAAATTGAATAACCCATAAACAATAATAACATGCTATTATTAAACAGAAAATATGGTCAATTTTAGACCATAACCTAGTGCTATGGAGCTCTTCAACTCGACCTATAGGTTCTAATACAAGTCTCATACTTGGCTTATCATCATTTTCCTCTCTTTACCATTAATCATTACAATAACAAGCACTACTTTATAAAAAGAACATGATAATACAAAGGAATGAATATCGAAATACCAATAACTCATCACGCATTTGCATATAAAATCAATGAAACAATACTAAGTCACAGATGAAGCCTCCAAATAAGTGATCACAAATTTACATATCGAATGAGCTCTCAAATAAATCTAGTCACGAATTATTCTATCCAAAATATTAACGCATAAAGTTATTTATTTCCTATGTATACCTAAAACCAAGCCTTTCTTGAGATATCACTATGGGCCTGTTTGTAAACTGAAAGCAAGAATTATAAATTAGTAGTTCCTGAAGAAGTTCTTGGCTTCTGTGTTTGATAACATCCCTGAGAAATTAAGAAGTTCCCGGTTTCTATGTTTGATAACCTCCTGAGAAGTTAAGATATTCCTGGTTTATGTGTTTGATAACCTCCTGAGAAATTAAAGAACTGGGTTATCTACATTGGATTAGCTTAAGTAATAAGCAAGATGTATTTTTTATTAATTTGTAAAATATTATTTTTTGGAATACAATATCAGTTGAAAGTAAAGTACAATATTATTTTTTTGTAATAACTTGAGCACTACTTATATTCACCACTGATGCATCTATATCCCAACCTAAAAAATATACGTCATTCACAATTCAAAAATATACGTCATTCAACAATAACCTGTAATAGTTTAAACATACATAATTGAAAATACAAACAGTAAGAAATCAGCCCATTCAAACACATGTACAATGCAAGCAGTAATAAATCAGCCCATTCAAACACATATGTACAATGCAAGCAGTAAGAAATCAGCTCATTCAACAATCACCTGTAATAACTTGAACACTACTTACATTCACCACTGATGCATCTATATCCCAGCTTAAAAGATATACGTCATTCAACAATAAACCAACATTGTTGTTTGTCCCTTAAAACATTTGTGTTCTCTCTCTCTCTATCGAATATTATAATGGCACACAACATTTATATGTTATCTATTAAAGCATTTGTGATGCATGTCAAGAAACATTCACAATTCATGCATCCATAGTTAAACATGTACAAAACCAGCCCATTCAACAATAACCTGTAATAATTAAACATACATAATTGAAGTGCAAGCACTAAGAAATCAGCCTATTCAAACACACATGCACAATGCACGCAATAAGAAATCAGTCCATTCAACAATCACCTGTAATAACTTGAGCACTACTTACATTCACCACTGATGTTCAACAATAACCTTTAATAGTTTAAACATACATAATTGAAAATGCAATTGAATGAACACAACAGTTAAACAATAACTTGTAATAGTTTAAGCATATATAATTGAAAATCAATAAAAGACCAGTTTAATACAAATATACTTCGCAATAAAAAGATATATTGTGTTATTTCAACATAATAATTGGGCCAAATAACTTCCAACGACTTAGGTAAGACTCCCACAACTGCGTCGCCATTGCATCTCGCAGACTAACATGTGGATGTGAGAAGGACAATATGGGTAAAAACGTAGTGTATCACTAGCAATGTGGGCAGGTGTTTCATTGCTTGGTGGTTGCAGGAGCAAGGGTTCCGATTCTAAGATCGCTTTTAAAGTCTATTAGAGAAGTAACTTATGGTTTGCCCTGAATGTTGGAACCATTCCTTGACCACCCTATCTGCTGATCGTGTATGACAGTGCTTAAAAATATAGCTACTTGTTCATCAATTGCCAAATATCTTGTATCTGTAATGTTTGTCCTCTCCTTTAACAAATTACATAAACTGATAAAAGCACTTTTCTCCATGAGTAACTTGTCAAAGCACTTGACAGCAAGTATTGGACATAATTGGCCCCAGTAAAAATTGAAGTATGAACATGCCCACTCCTCATTTGGGTAGTAATATACCAATATGCAATGCAACACGCTGTATATGCAGCACATAATATTATCACCATCCGACGCCGTCGGTGATCCATAACTACAAATGAAAGAAGCCATCCACAACAATAAAGCAAACCATGAACCAATATTTGACATTAAAATGAAAGAAGCCATCCACATACAAATGAAAGAAGCCATCTCTTTCATCATCCATAAAGCAAACCATCATACAAATGAAAGAAACCATCATCCATAAAGCAAGTCATGAAGCAATCTTTGACATTAAAATGAAAGAAGTCATTCACATACAAATGAAAGAAGCCATCTCTTTCATCATCCATAAAGCAAACCATCATACAAATGAAAGAAGTCATCATCTATAAAGCAAACCATGAAGCAATATTTGACATTAAAATGACATAAGCCATTCACATACAAATGAAAGAAGCAGTCTTTGATGTTAAAATTAAACATAGTCAATCCGAACTCTATTGGAGGTGTTTCATCTCTTCATCTAAGAAAGCCTTTTGTATCCTTGGATCCTCCAAGTTTAATAACATCACCACCTTTGTAGAATCTTAGAAGATCCTCGCCGCCGTCAAAAGGACAGCATCACCATCGCCTGCTTTCCACATGCCTTCAACAATTTTACAGGCATCTCTACTAACCTTGAACAGACCATCCACCACAGGAGTATTGTTGTTACCTACGGTGTCACATGTCAGCATCTTAATGCTTTGGGCCATCTCTATCATGGCTAAAGACATGGACTCAATGGGGGTGGGTTGCTTTGATCGGCGATGTGCTCTTATCGGAGTATGGGACCGTCGTCTTTTTTATCCAGATGATACTAACTCATCAGATGAGGATGAGCTAGATTCATTCTGGACTTCTAATGGGGGGTCATCAGATAATGCAATATTGGGCCTTTCTGACTCAATTTTGATGCCACGCTCAATAGATTTGTACATCCCATATGCCGTTCCACCCTCGTACATTTTGCTTAGCAGCGAATGCTCGAGCAAAGTCTTGTTTTGGTATTTGCTTGCCCATTCATTCTCCTGCATATAGAAGACCATAAATTATTTTTAGTGATATTCATATTGAAACATAGGCAACATTTTAAAAGTCTATACAAATGAGTAATCACATACCGCTCGGAAGTCATTCCAAACAGCAACCTCGGCAGTTACTATCATCCCATCCGAAACCGGAAACATTTTTAAGTTTTGTGATATCATTGAACATATTCCTAAGGAACTTATGTTTGCTTTTCAGCTTAGTTTCGTTGTTTCTTGACCCATATTTAATTGTCATGGCGTCTACCATACGTTTCCAGGCACCTTTTCTAAACCCCCCCTGCCCAGTTGCCCTAGTCTCCTTCTCCATTAGTTCAATAAAGTAATCATCTTCGGACTGTGTCCATTGGAAGTTTCTCTTGCCTCCCATATTCTCATTCACTGCGCTTGATGATGTGTATGGGTCAATCCTATTGAACACCACACATCCATTGCAAAGCAATTTCAATAAATACTTGGAACAAATGAACCATTGAGTGAAGAAAATGAATAGGTTGGTAATTCATGCATTTCTTCTTTGCATAAAAAGATATAAACAAACCCACGTCATAACCCACGTCATAGCTATGTATCATAGAAAAAATATATCAGATTTCATGAAGCCACATCATAGCTGTATATCAAAGCAATTTCAAAAAAAAAATAACAAAGCACTTTCAGTAAATACTTGGAACAAATGAAACCATTGAGTGAAGAAAATGAAAATGTTGGTAATTCATGCATTTCTTCTTTACATGAGTCAACGCTTGGTATCAAGCTGAGTCGACTTGGTATATGATCCTACAAGGTTTTATAAGATTCCATGTGCCTAAAAAAATTAACATATAAGATCCATACTTGGCCATGACCACCCAAGCCAAATTGACTTCGTCAAGTAAATTTCTTAATTCCACTCTTAACACCTATTCTAGTGTATCATCCAATTGCTATGATCATTATCAATGAAATAACTCCATTAAAAAAAACTGAACAATACCCAAGAAGAAACTAGAAACTAAAAAGGCAAAAAAAAAAATCAAAATTTTGATCTCACTTTAAAACTAAAGAAACATACTTCAAAGAACCCAAAAGTGAACCCTAAAGGTCCATCATAAGATCCAAACCAGAGCATGATCCACTAAGAACAGTTACCATTAAGTGAAAATGCCCCACGAAACCCCAACAATCCCTGTGATAACTGCATTAAACAACCAAATAAGCCCTAATATCATTTAAATGGTCAAGATCTATGCACTAAAGTCGCCATAAACTCCGAATGTGATAAAACAACGGTCTGAAAATGGTAAAAGACCCAGCAAAAAAAGACGGAATTTAACCAAAACTTCAAAAAACACAAAAAAACCCACAAAATGTACTTTAGATACAAAACAAGGTAATATATACTCGTTACAATCACCATTAGCAGAGACTTCACTGAAAATGAGCATCATAAACCGAAGAAACAACAAGCACAACTCAACACTGAACCCTGGAGTAGATCAGAAATCTACCAGCTAAAAGGAGATCGATCGAAACCCTAATTCTATCATTAAACAGCCTGAACGCGAAGAATAAGAAACACAGAGAGAGTGACTCTCTCTGTGATCTATAGATACCCAAAAAAAACCCAGAAAATGAAAAAAAAAATGAACAAACTAGGGGGAAAAAAAGGGTTTTTACAGGAGAGAACTGGGGTTCTTAGAGAGAGAATAAACACAGAGATCAATAGCAAGGACAATAACACAGAACTCAAAGCTCAAGAACAAACACAGAGATCAATAACAAACACAAAGATCAATAACACAGAGAGAATAAAGTCATTAGCATACCTCAAGATCAATAGCAAGGATCAGAGCTCAAGGACAGCTGAGTAAACCCTAGCGAGGGCTGCATGCGAAGAGAGGGTCTGGCTGAGATAGTGGCGTGCTGCGAACAGAGGGCTGCCTCAGCGGTTGAACTCGAAGAACAGAGGAGAGGGGTCGTGCTGCAAAGAGAGGGGTACTCAGCGGCGAAGATGGGAACGAAAAGGGCTAGGGTTATCGAGGGCTGAAGTTCTAAAATGAAGCAAGTTTTGAGGGGTGAAGTCCTAAACTAAGTTCCTATTTTAAGTTCCAACCTTTGGGTCGGAACTTTTTTTACACGCGAGATAGGAAGATGAACAGTCCTGTGAAGTTCCCACTTGAAGTTCCATTTTTTTATCAAACACGAAACTTGAACAGTAATAATAAGTTCTCACTTCCAGGAAGACACTTCCTGTTATCAAACAGGCCCTATATCTATCACAAATTTGTACTTAAAACTATCTACGACTATCAATGTTAACACACAATACACTATAATGAAAAAATTGCCCAGCATTCAAAACAAAGCAACACGTCAACAATATATGCAAATGTGTTACCTCTCAGACATGATCAATCACAATTCTGTAAATTTCCTCACATACACAAAATTTCCTCACAGACACTAAAAATAATAATTAACTCAATGCAACCTCGTGTATAAATTTTTAGTTCTAAAAAAACCCCCAAATTTCTAGTTCATAAAAACCCCTAATTTCTAAAATCTTATAAAAACAATATCGACCCACAAATTAACTGAAATTAACCCAAATTAATGAGAATGAACTAGTGTGCTTGAGTATAAACCCTAAATCAAAATCTTATGCAATCCAAATTTATAAAATCGACCCACAAATCATTGTATACATACATTCCTTTACTATATATCAGAAATCTGCAGCCTTCAAAATTTGAGAAATGTCGTCAAAGCCTTGTAATGATACCTAAGCTTCTAATCTAATACAAAGTTAGGGTTAGGTTTTTAGTGAGATACTGCTTTTTTGAGAGGCACAGAGGAGTAGCTTTGAGACTCACATACACAGGGCACAGAGCATGGGACGCAGTGAAGAGAACGTAAGTGTTTAAACTGTCGAGGCCATTTTTAGTTTTTGAATAACAGAAATGAGGCATATTTCAGTTTTTGAAAAACCGAAATTTCAGCCATTCCAGTTCTTCAAAAACCGAAAAAGGGTAAACCGTCTTTTGAAAAAAAAAATCGTTATGAAGTGGAAAAAAACAGCCATTCTAGTAATAACATAAAGTATTTGGTATTTTCATAATAATAGAAACTATAACGGATATTTACGTAATTTTCCCTAAATATCAATGCTACAAAGATAAAGATACCAAATGCAAAATAAAGAAAAATTGCGGGCAGAGATATAGATCGATGAAGAGATAGCCATAAATAATACCTGCTTTCATTGCTCAAATCGAGTTTGAAGGTAGAGAACGACTCCTTTTTTGGTTCACACACCCTCCTCATGTTTCTCTGAAACTCATCCCACGCACTCCTCTTTTCTCTCTCTCTCCCTCTCAACACATCTCTCTCTCTCACCTAGTTTTGGTGATCCAGAAAGTTGCCTTTGTCTTGTGTTTCCCTCCTTTGTGCCCCCTCTCTATTTTACTGTTAGCATTGGTCAACCGGCTGAGCCCCAACCACCTTTTTTGTGAGATTTTCTTTCAACTAATTGTAGCCGGCAATTTGAAATGGATGGGTAAAAAGGGGGGAGTATAATTTAACTATATTGTAGGTGAAGTATAGTAAGTTTCCCCATAAGCATTTCCTTGCTTTTGTTTAAGAATTAGGCTTGGACTTGATTAGCTGATTGGCCTAGTTGAGATGGGAGAGACCAATTTGGCGACAGCTACAGCTAGAGTGGTTATGCAGTTGAATGTGCTCAACTCGCATTTTAGCTCGATTATCAAAACAACCAACATTCTAATTTCTTGTGCATTTGCTTACTTGCATTTTGGAATCACTTCTATATATTTTCACACACATGCATACACGAAAATTGGGCACAAACATGCAGTTATTTGAAAATTCTTCTAAAATGCTAAATTGTTGCAATGAATGTATCACATCAACATTTACAATAATGCATCTCCTCATAGACCGCTCTATTTCTCAGTTCTGCGCATAAACCTTTCTCGCTAGTTAAACATAAAGAAAAAATAAATAAATGGAAACATAAAATGCTACATAATCAATGAATAAAGAACCATAACCTAGTCATCAGAACAAATCTTAAAAAACATTTCACAAATTAGCATCCCAAAAGACAAGAGAAAAACATACCTAGTATATAACGGCATGAGTAGAACTTGAGATAAAATCAACTTAAGGACAAAGAGATGGAAAGTTCCCTTCCTTATAATTCATGTGGGTCTTCTTTTTTCTATTTTAGGAATAGGATTTTATATGCTGAAGACTATTTGATTCAAATTACGTGCTGTCATGCTAATAAGTTCAAGATAAAAAGAGGACATTTTCTTATCTGTTTTAAACATTAAAGGAATTAGTCTATGCCTAAGCATATATCATATTACAGACTAATTATGTATTACATTAGAAAACCCTAATGTCTATCCTTGGTATTTAAGAGTGCCTCCTAGTAAAACCAGTATAGTTCGTTTTATAGGAATAAAATTTTCTTTGAAATTTTATCTTATTTTATTTTTTTAAAATGAACAAAACTTTTAGTTTCCCTTCACACTGTAATTTCATATTTACTATTCGGATTATGTAAAGCTATCCATAAGTGACTCTCTCTTATATCTCTCCTTAATATGTCCATTCATGTTTTTCTATCCATATATTCCTTTGAATTTTGTTTAGAATTCCAAAATTTCTATTCCAATTATAATTTCTATATTACATATTTTTATATGATACTATCTCATGCTGACAAAATCTTGCAAAATATGCACTGATGGAGAGCATTTTATATGATTGATATCTTATCTAATGGATAGCATTTGAATGCAGGCATAGACCCTAAAACTTTGTTACACAGCCTTATTTTCTCTCGTAGTAGTTTTGTAAATATTTGTGAACATGTTTTTTATAGCAACAATCAAGTTAGCATTTCCAGTATAAAATGAAGCTCCACATTAGTAAAACAATTTTAAGTTGAATTGATACAACACTAGATTTTCAACATACCTATCAATTTGCAGCAATCAAGTTAGCAATACCAATATAACATGAAGCTCCACATTAGCAAAACTATTTTAAGTTGAATTGATACAACACTAGATTTTCAACGTACCGATAATTTTTTTTTCCCGATACCGCCGATGCCATTAAACCCTGCTAACACAAGTATATAATTATGCATTAGTCCTTCGTAAGAAGAAACATGAGGTAGAAACAAAGAATGAGAGGGCTTTTAGAAAGGGAGATTTCGAGAGAGAAAGTATGTCTGTCTATGATTATAGAAAGCCAATAGAATATACGACATATGAACTAATAGAGGTGAGAGAGGGTCGGTTTCTACATAGGGGAACCTATGAATGAGAAAAAATAGTTGATATATGTATTGTGTGCACTTTCTGCAAAGAAACTCACATCGATAAAGATAGAGAGAGAGAAAGGAGAACCTAATGATGTATCGTAAAGTATTTTATGAAAGTAGCATAAAGAGAACTTCAATCATTTGTTTGTTCATCGTGGATACACAAGATATATACGGGATCGAGTGAAAGTTAAGTTTGATATTGATGTGTGTATGGTAAATCATGCAAGTGAGATTTTTACTCAACAGGATCTACCAAATGTTAAAGATGGAAGGACAATTCTGTGAAAAGTTATAAAGGGTGTGGTGGTGTGGAAAGTTTGCAAAAAGAGAAACAGGTGGTGTTTTAAGGGGATGGGAATGGAAAGGGAAATTTTAGCGGTAAAAAGTAGAAGGATAATTGCCGAATGGTTCCCTATTAGGAAAGAATTTTGGGGGACAGCAAGAGTGGATCTCATGTATAAGGTGTGAGAGTTAGTCTTGAGAAGCTCCCATAAGGTTTGAAGATTTACAGTTTGGGAGGTATCGAAGGAAGGGTATGTTATGTTGAATTTTGATGTTAGCTCCTTTGGGGACCTGGGTAGAGGGGCCATTGGAGTACTACAGCATCAGAATGGGGTGATCCTAAAGAAGTACTGTGGATTAGCTGGTATGGAAACGGCCAATGAAGCTGAAATGAAATCATTGTTGCAAGGGATAATTGTTGTAGAAGAATTTGGTGCTCGATGGATTACAGAGGGTGATTTGATGAATGTTATTAAGTGGTGTAAGGACATGTAAGTTCCTTGGTTGCTAATGTAGTTATGGGAAGAAATTATGGATAGATGCATATTGAGAAAATAATGCTATTGCTGATAGCTGGTGCCGAGGCACAAGAACTGGTTTTGATTAATAGTGGTTAAGGAATAAAAGGTCATGGGGGTGGTTTTGGAAAGATGGGTAAAACATAAATAGGAGTGAGATGTTTATGTTGGGGTAGGGAATGAAAAGAGGCTTGGGGTGATTTAAGAAAGGGGTAAAATGCAAATGGTGTAAGATGCTTCTCTTTAAATAGCTTTGTATTTACATAACTTGATTGTTTTTTTAACGATCACCTTTTTGAATAAATAAATTAAAGTTAGCTTTGTCAAAAAAAAAGATATAGGAACATAACAATGGATGAGAGATAGAGAAAGCGGGGATGGATAACAATTCAATTGATTCTAACCCCACGGTGATTACCCTTCTCTTTCCCAACAAAGTTGCAAAGAGAGAGAGAGAGAGGACAGGGGCAAAGGAAAGTAAAGACGAACATAGAGAACAAACAATGAGAGAGGAGTAGAGAGAGGGAGCACGTAAACGTAGGAAGTGACCTAGAGATGATCGATAACTTTATGATCAGCTCTATATTTGCATTCCTAGCTGTTATCTCTCACAAAGTGACTCTGAGGGTAATTATTCTTTTCTACCAGCAAAGTTGCCGAGAGAGATGAGAGATTTTCCTTCCCCAAAGAAGGTAGAGAGAGAGAGAGAGACAAGAGATATTATTTCTAGGGTAATAGATGTTAAGGTTTTACAGTTTTCAGCGTCACCCTATTCCGGGAAATTCGACAGAACCTCCTCTTATTCGAGGTTAGTGTCAGAAGAAAAATACCAAAACACTCCTAGTACCAATCAAATTCCCGAAGGAATTAGAACAGGTTTCGGAGGTTATATATGGCAATTACAACGTTCCTAGTACCAATCGAATTCCCATAGAAATTGGATCTCAGAAGTTACACAGAGTGACACAGATGTCTGGGATCTTTTGATACACGAGAGGAGCTCGCTTTCTTCGAAGGGTTTATCACCCCCAGCCCGGTACAATTCCGAGATGCAATTGGGCCCTTGGTGAACACACCCCCACTATACAGCCAGTTCAAAATATTTTTGAGTTACTAAGTTGTATTCTTAGTGTACTCGCATAAAAACCACAATAAAATATCTTCCAATCGGTATGGTAAAAATTGAAAATTCGATTGTGAATAATGAATAAAGCACTATACTGAATATCTATCAATATTTTAAGAAAACACAGTAACACAAAATACTGGAAATCCTCTTCAATTAGAAAGGCGTACTTTTAATGTACCTGTAATGCTCAAATTACAATAGAAATAAGAATCAAGCCACTAATGAGTACATACTAGCTTCATAAATCAAAAGGTAACCCCCTCAGACAAAAAAAAAAGAGTATGATGATGAGTTTCTCTACTCCATCTTATCAGTTCATCTCTACTCTCTCTCTAACCGTGGTTCTATCAAGGCCTTGTGAACCCCTCTGTACCCCTCTCCCTCTTTCTGGTATCAGAACCCATAGGTTTTATCCTTTGGAACCCTATTTCTTTCTCTGCTATCTCACTGGAAAGCATGGTGGAAAAATAAAATATTTTTCTGATATTTTTGGGGAACCAAGGTTCACAAAGAATACGAGTTTGGCCATATCCTAATGGCCGTTTGCAAAAACAAAAAAATAAAAAATAAAAATAATAATTAATAATAATAATAATTAGCTGAGTTTTCTGATAATAATATTTCATTTTTCTCAAAATGGATGATTTTGAAAAAGGGGGTTACTATTTTGAAACATGTAATAAAAATTGATTTCAAGTAAGGATTATCCAATCCATTGCTCTCTCTCTCTTCTATGTCTTATTACCATTAGCACTTGGAAACTATGGTTCTAATTGTGGTTCTAAAGCCTATCAAGGCCTTTGAACCCCTCTTTGTGAACCTTTATGGTATAAGAGTACATAGATTCTATCCTTTGGCACCCTCTTTCGTTCTCTATTCTCTCTGGCATCAAATCGTGGTCGAACAAGAAAATACTTTTTCTTAAAATGGCACTATATATGTATGGCACTGAACTATTTATTCAAGAAGACTTATATGATGAAAGCAAGCCAAACAAATTCACTATTTTTGTAACTGCTAATAAAAGAGAAAATCACTATTCCTTTAAATATCTACAACTAGATAATTCTCTTAAGGAAGATGATTTTTAAGAAGCTATGCTAGGAAAAATCGAATGGGAAGGAGCTCTCTTTCCAATAGAGATGAAATTGTTCACCAGGGAAGAATACTTCTAAATTTCAATATATATCGAAGAAGAAAGGAACTTTGAACCTTGGTACTGACCAATGTTCAAAACCATTTGCAAAAAATTACCGGCTGAAAATATGAAGCTTGATGAAAAATCATCATTTTCTTCCTCTACCACTAGAAAGGTATCATGCTCTAATTCATATTCTAAGTACCCTCCAGGACTTGAGGAGTATGCAAAAATTATGGAAGAAAAACATAAGTTGGTTGATGAAGATTCTTATTCTAGTCAATATTTCAATTTCCCAAGAAATAGATGAAGAAACCTCAGTTTCACAATGGGTAAATGGCCTCCTAAAAGAAGAAGACTCTAGTCAATATCATCATCATCATGATAGCCTTTTTCCAATTAATTAGGGTCGACTACACGAATCTTGGTCCGCCATTCTGCTTTATTTAAGGCCATACCCTCAGTGAGGCCATAAGTTCTCATATCTTTTCGGACTACTTCCAACCACATCCTTTTGGGCCTACCCCTTGCCCTTTTCAGTCCTTCCACTTGAACTAACTCACACCTCCTAAAAGGTCTCATACTTGGTTGGCGCCACACATGGCCAATCTGCTTGAGTCTACTCTCTCTCATCTTATCTCCTATTGGTACCACAACTAAATTCCCCCAAATGGATACATTTCGAATTCTATCCCTTCTTGTCTTGCCACTCACCCATCTCAACATCCTCATCTCCACTATACTCATTTTATGGATATATTGTTTTTTGTCCGCCTAGCATTCCGCACCATAAAGCAAAGCTGGTCTCACAACTGTCCCATAGAATTTGCCCTTCAGCTTCATTAGTATGCGGCGATCACATAAAATTCCAGTTGAACATCTTCACTTCACCCACCTAGCTCTAATTCTGTGTGCGACATCTTCCTCAACTCAATCTTTCCATTTTCCTGAATTATATACCCACGGTATCGAAAGTGCGGTCTTTTTTGAACTTCCTGGCAATCAATGTTAACTACTTCCTCATCTCTACTCCTATTATTATTAAACTTGCATTTCATATACTTTGTCTTAGTCCAGCTAATTTTAAAATAAACTCTGGTCAATATGAGCCTCCCAAATTCTCAGATCATCCCATTTCTCAGATGAAGATGTTAAGAGCCAGACATTCTTCAGCCTCTTCATCAGATAGTCGGCCCATGAACCCGCAAAATCCTAAGTCCTTTACCAGGTCGGCTTCCTCAGTCTCATTACATTCTTTTGTTTTAAACAAGAAGGTGTCTTGAATAGTCTAGGCAATGTCAATTTTCCTGAAGTCAAGAAGCAAGATTTGTATAATCTTTCTTTGACCAAGTCTAGATTTTCTAGGTCAATTCGCCAGTAAGAAGTAAATCTCCATGTGAAAAGTAAATGAATATGTCTAGTATTTTTACCCTTTTTGAAAAGTCAAATATTGAAAGGTGGAAGCATAAGAAGTATCCATATGTCCATATTAAACAAACAAATATTCTTGTTCATCCTAATCTCAATTATGATTTAAGAGCAGAATATTTAGTTTCTCTTTTGGACATTAAACATTTCAAATGGGAAAAAGCCCTATCATGTCAGTTTAAAGGATGTCTAGACAAAGATAATATTTGCACAGTCTTTCCAAATTTTTCTTTGAATCTTAATGATGAGTTTATTATTGAAGCATTCATGGTGTGTACAAAAGTCAAAGGAATAGATTTACCACCAAGAAGTGTATATGCTATCATAGCATCTAAATGTATTTTCAATCTAACCAGCTCAGCAATTACTTGTTCAAAATTAGATTATGGCATCGAAGTTCCAAAAATTTCAAATTTTGTGTCTGAAGTTGGTCCCTGTATAGATTCTAAAAGTTTCTTAACTGGTTTCCCTGCAATTTCTAAATAACTGGAATCCCATAAGTTTCAAAAGAAAAGGCCAGATTTCAAACTATTTCCCAAAAGAAAAGCCTATATATACAGAACACCAATGAGATACTCCACCATTACCCTCAAACCTGTGAATAAATCTCTTCTTCAAACAAGCCAAAAAAATACTTTACCCCCTATTTTCCCAATAGTAAATATTGTTCCACCTATCAGAGATCTCAAATTCATCTAACAGGGAAGCTGCACAAATTGCTCAAAGTTATGTGGTGACTACCATAAAAAAGGAATCCAGCTAGCCATTAATCATTGGAGATTGGCCCCCTTAAATGGCCTATTCTACAGCTACTCCTGAGCAATTAAAAAATTCGGAAGGTCCTAAATCAAGGGTAGATGCTAGCTACCTCTTAGTACATACCATCAACTCTGAACAAGTTCATAAAGATGAGGTACACTAGTTGATCTATTTAATCCATTGGACCTCATATGCTGAAAAGCATATATAAGCCATAGAATTTCAGATTCAAGAAATAAAAAAGAATTTAGAAATATTGGTTGATAAAAGAGTAGAGGAAAAGAAAAAATTCTACAAATCCAAGAGAATAATCTGCAAATATTTGAAAATAAACAAAGCTACAAAAAGAAAAAGGCGGATGAAGTTGCAAAAGCTTTCAAATTCAAGCCTCCTAATATTTCCTTCATTGCTCCAAAACCCTGAAACCATGGAAGAATCTTCCTCTGTTTCTCAAATGAAAGTGATGCGAATAGCTAATGTTGAGCAATATGGTCCTAGAAACATATAAGAAGATATTTGATTATGCATATTGATATGATAACTCATTATTCTCTTTCAAAAACAAAGCAAGAGATCATTTCTTAGATACATAAAGGAATAAATGTAGCTAGCATAAGGAGATGGCCAAACTCAGATGACATAAAATATGCAATAGAATTTCTGCAGGGAAGAGCTTGCGGAATCATTTTCATGATGCTAGACAAAATGTCATTGTTGCAGCAGCATTTACTGAATTGGGATCCAAATTACTCTCTGAATATGTCTCTGAATCGCCAATACAGTATGCTACAAACAATTTTACTAGGGGAAAGAAAACTTCAAAATATTGATGATTTTCAAGAATATTCGAAAAGCTACAGCAATGAATCTTGCAGGTTGGGGCTACATAACATTGCAATATGCCATGCATATTATCTTGCATTCTTTCAAGGTAATATTCAAGAACTTGTTCTTGAAACACCTTCTATGAAAAATATAGCAGTACAAAACCCGGCAATGCCTAATGTTGTGGGATGTGCAAGAGGAGAAATCAAAAAGTCATGCTATAAGTATGACATCATCACATATATAAAAGACAGATCCAAGATATGTAATACCATAGAAGGAGCAAAGGAGTATAACATCCACAAATTCAGAAAATCCATAGAATTAGAAGTTTTAAGCCTCACAAATTTTACAAAAGAAACATGGGGATAAATCAAACTCCAGATGACCTTGTTTTGCATGCACACAAGAAGATCATCTTGCAGCACCATGCCCACCAAAAGCTCCGAGACAAATCAGAGCATTATTTGAAAAATCAGAAATCCAAGAAGAATGGTCTTTGATAGAGACAATCGAACAGCTCGAAGAAGCATTTTAGAATGCTTTTGTCATAGAAGAAATTGTGACATTATAGCAACAGCTCATGGTTTTCATTTAGTGGTTTAACTCATTGTAAGTTGTTTTACTTTTCCAAAATGGTTTTGCTTTCAGTGGATGTAATAATGAGTAGTGAGTGGATGTACTGGGTGGTGTTTGCTTTTTTAGAGTGGTATTACATTTCACCCATTGTTTTGTAAACAATGGTGTGATATTCTAGGCTGTTTTTTGCTTTTTTTTGCTATAAATATGTAACCCCTTGCAATGAATGAGATGGAAGTAAAGTTGTGTTTGCTTTGTGGAAAGAAAATTGGGTAACCAAGCCCAGTAGAGCCTTCGCGCTCTAATAGTTCTTCAGTGAACTCGACCAACCCTGTTCCCGGACGAAATTCAGGATATCAAAGTTCTCTCTTTACTGTGAACAAGATATCAGTTAGGGACACTGTCAAGTGTTGTTGACTTTTTCGATAGCTGATCTAACTGAGATGGCCAGTAAGTCACAGCCCTTAACAGGATATCTCGGGGAACTGTTGCCGGTTGAGCACAGTACTCACCCCCCTTCGTCTAAATTCCCATCTAGTTTCTTTCTACCTCCCTTGTTGTACACAAATCAACATGCAACCTCCTCAAATTAAAATATATATATATAAAATATGGTATCCAAAAGTCTGGAAACAAATCGAATATCCCAATTTAGTTACTCAAATTATCCAAAGTCTATACATAAGATGAGAGTTCGTTCCCCAGTGGACTTGGTATATAAGTCTAAATATACTTTATATGGTGGGATAGTTAATTAAATAGTCTATACAGACTATATATATCCCACCATTTATAGACTACTCTTATCTTATGTACTTGGTTATCAAAATTTTCTTTCCTTTTGAATATTTAGACTTTGTTTTATGCGAGTCTTTATATTTTTGTTTATGGGTAGGATTGGAAGTGGGCAAAGAATTATACCCGAATTGTTCGCAAAAATCTCCTAATTCCTTTTTCCCAATCATTCTTTGCTTTTCTAATTGTCTTCTCAGTTTTAGGTCAGTGCATAACGCAAGACCTTCAACACAGATTTCTGCTGAGAGTTCTCCAAGAGTATAAAGAGAGTAAGGAATCATTCCCCCATGTTTATTTTTTAGCCGTGTTTTTATCTTTTCGGTGAACAGATAGGGACGTCCAGCAATAAATTTTTTTTTCCAATGGTCAAACTTACTATCCTCCCTAGAAAGTAATCGGGAGTAAAACACATCTTTATACCATTTAAAATGTGAAAGAGTTGGACATCTTAAATTTGAAAGTAAATCCTTGGATCTAGTTGATAAGAGGGTTGTACTTCCCACAAAGTGAAGTGTGATCGTATTGATTAAAGTATTTACTGCATCTCCCTCAGTGACTAAATTTTCTAGGACTTGTCCAATTTAAGTTTTGACTTCCCATTGCTTGGTGGCATTTAAAATTTGATCTTTAGCTTCTTCTTCCATATGGAAATCCCACCAGCCTTTTAGCCATCCTGTGAAACCACATATAATGGCTTTGGCAATCTCATGATCTTTATTCCCACTTGCTTTACAAGCGGTGGTCATATGTTTCATGAGATCAAGGATTTGGTTTTCAGGCATGACATCTATATTCCAATGTACTATAGATCTTCCTGAATAGGATACCGAACTAGTAATCAGGTCTTCTTCAATCTGGAGATCTACAGACGTCGGTCTAGGATAATACATCCTGGTAGGGGCTATAAACCTAGTTTTTCTCCCGTAATCAATTCGATTAATATCTAAACTCTCTGGTTTAAGAGCTTCTTCTATTCCTGCTATTTCTTTATTGTAATATTTCGGTTTTCTTGAAGAACTTGTAAATTCCTATTTGTTTCTCCTTTAGCATCTATATTTAATTTTTCGAGCCTTTTTACCAAGTCATCCACCAATTCTTTGTTATCTTCTTTCTTCTTGATTCCTTGCAGGCTAAACTTTCCTGCCACTATACTTGGTGGTGGTTTAAATAAAGACTGTTTCTTTATCCTTTTCCTCCTTCTTCTCTTGTTGTTGAGGCTTTATTTTATTTAGAACATTTTCTATTCTATTAGTTTGCTTCCCTATAGTCTGTCGGAAGAGATTTGTATAATTATTATGTTCTATTATATGAGGTATTGCCTCTAGTTTGACCATATGATTATCAGATTCTTTAGGGCCAAGTTTATAAGCCGAAGCTTTCACTTCACGTTTTTCCCCTTTTAATTGTAAGCTTGATTCAGGAGGATGGATAGCTTCAATCGTTTCGCCCTTGACTGTATGATAAGTCTGAAAAGCGCTTTGAACTGTATGTATATCAACTTCTGGATATCAAAGTAGCGGAAGAGACTAATAATAAGAATTTATTACGATAGAAAGTACATAAGATAGAAAGGATAGAACGCACGTAAGATAAAAGCACAGAGAACTAAGATAGCAAGCACAGAGAACAATTACTTAATATTCAACAAGGTTAGGCACTTACATAGACTCGAAGAGACAGTATACTACTAGTGTGGTTCCTCTTCTTCAGAAGACTCGAAACAGAAGACAAGTAGCTCACACTTAGAACAAATCACTCAAAACCAAACACTCAGAATTAAACATCCAAAACTAAAGGCAGAAAACTAAGACAGAAAACTCCCAAGATTCATCTCCAAATGCCTTTCCCTTTGGGTCTCACCTCCTTATATAGAGGAGGGGAGATCGGACTTCAAAGGATAACAAAATCTGCACTGAAAGTAAGATGCCCTTTCAATAAAGCAAAAGTTAAAGTTCTGACAAAAACAAGATTCCTCTACAGTGATTGGTGGCGATAATGCTCCTTTTTACTGTAGATGATTGATTGCTTGGTGCCAATAGTGCTTCTTTTGTCGATGGTAGTTTGATTTTGGGACATGTGTCCTGAGTGGGTTTTTGGAGTCGTACCGTCCCTTGCTTTTACCCTCAATTAGTGGGGAGAAAGTAATCCATACACAGTCATCAACATTTAACAGACTATAGTCTTCTATTTCTTCGTCTTAATCTAGGGCCAACAGTAGCTACTTTCTGAGCTCAGCTTTTGATAGTGTACGGTTTTAATGTTGCATAATGTAATATATTCGGAAAACACCCATATCAGAAGTTGGTGACGAGGATGGTATTGTTTTCATGTAAATTTTGTCAGGGTCCAGAGAATCATTTTTGTAACTATCGCACCATTTAATTGATATCTTTCGACGTAACTCTAGGATATAATCCCATCGGTCCATACCATCCTCAGAGAGTTGGTATGTCCATATTAATATCCAAGGGACCTGATATAAAGCCATAAAATATAAATGATAGTCCCTTTTTAGACTACTTGCATTACAATCAGAGAATTTTCTCTGTGAAATTTGTAACTTTTGGAGAAGTATCTGGCTACATGATCCCCATAACAGGAACCAGCTTTTAAACCAGTTGGGAAACTCTATTGATTCAGTTCTTTTAAACTGTACATACCAACTATGTGTAGCCTTAGTATTTTGGTAGGCAAAAACCTCATCCCATGCCTTGATGTATTCAAAGTAATGGTCGGATTTATTTTTAAATATTTTAGTATTTATTATCCTTGGTTTTAAAGGATTCAAACCCCAATCTCTATAAGAGATGATTTTATGAATTTGGAACTTGGAATATGCTATTTCCAAGTCATTATTTCTATAATGGTGTACTATTGATACCGACCCAATTTCCATAAGTATGGTCTCATACCATTCTCTGCATTTATCCCCCATATTAGGACGCAGATGATTGCATAAATATATAGCTGCTATTTCAACAGGGTCTTTTTCCCTGTGATCATTTTCAATAATAATCAGCGTTATATAAGATGTCTCAAGAAAACGTAGTTCTATCTGTATTTTGACTTTTTGTGCTCAAAGGGGATTGTTGGGGAAATATATCAATCTCTTGAGCCTGCTTTCTTATTAAAGCTTTTGGAGTAGATGAAGATGCCGGGCTTTTTCCCGGGCTAGAACTATATGGGGCCAAGGTGGTTTTTCCCGGACTGTTATATTGGGCCAAAGCTTTGCCTTAGCTAAGAATTATATCCATTGGCTGATGTTGACTTCTCCTTCCCTCCCTGTGAAAATTCTCGAGTCAAAAAGTCAAGAAGATGGTTATGTTGGCCATTAATATGTTTAATATCAAAATCAAATGCGGAAAGAATGCCTTGCCAACGGGCAAATATTTATTTTGCAACAAGACTTTTTATATCTTTTTCAAGAATATCTTTGGCTGATTTACAATCAGTTCAAATAAGAAATTTTTGTTGAGTAAATCACTTTGAAAGTTTGTGACACAATGGATTATGGCTAAGATTTCTTTTTTAACAATAGAATATTTTTGTTGAGCAGGGTTCCAAGCTTTAGAAGTAAAACATACCAATTGCTCGTCTTTTGGGAATTTTGTTTAAGTATTCTTCATAACCCTAGCTCAGAGGCGTCAGTTTCAACAATATTAAAAGCTGTGGGGTCAGATAGTGCTAAACAAGGAAATTCTTTAGCCTTCAATTTTAATTTTTTAACAACGATTGTATGTTAATTACTCAAATTAGGAGGATTCTTTTTTAATCTTTGAAATAAAGGTTTTCCATCTAAAGCCAGATATTTATAGAAACTGGAAATATAATTTAGACAACCGAGAAACCTTTGTAGTTCAATTTTATCTTTGATGATATCAAACTGAATTGCCCTATCAATAGGGATAATTCTCCCTAGGAAAATATTATGTACTAGGAACCTTATTTTGGTTTTAAAAAGGTTTATCTTTTTAGTTGAAACAACTGATCTAGCAGTTTTTATAGCTTTAAAAAAAATATTTAAATGTTTCCAACGTTGGTCGATAGTTTCAGAATAAACAAGAAATTCATCAATGTACACAATGATAAATTTGGTGTAGGGATTCAAAATATCGCTCATGATGTTTTGAAATTCCAAAGGGACATTTTTTAAAGCAAAAGGCATAACATTCCATTCAAAATGCCCAAAAGGAACATTGAAAGCAGTTTTATACCAGTCTTTTTCTGTCATTTGAATTTGCCAATATCCTAATTTTAAATCAAATTTTGAGAATATAGAAGCATTAACCAAGCTATCTAGAAGATCCTTTTTGTTTGGGATAGGATATCGAATCCATCTCAGAGTTTTATTTCAAGGTTTGTAATTTATAACTAGCCAAGAGGCTCCTCTTTCAATCTCTAAAGCTTTTTCTACATAAAAGGTTGCACAACTCCAGGGTGAGAAACTTTTTCTAATAAGTTTTTTATCAAGCAATTCTTGTATCTCAATTTTGCAGATTTCTAGAAGTCTACTATTCATTTGTATTGGTCTTGCTTTTGTAGGAATTTTTTATCCATTGAATCCTAGTTCAAAAGGAAGTTCAACAATATGTTGCTTCCTACTCCAAAAAGCTTTAGGAATATCAAAACATATTTCTTTTTCAAGCATTATTTTAAAATTGCTGATTTTATTTTGTATTTGGGGTAATGTTAGCTTTTCATCAATGACCTTATGTCTGACTTCTTCTTTTAAATGAAAGAGAAATTTTTCTTTTGTAGATATGTATTAAGGCTTCCTCCTCTGGGTCACTTATCTTGTCAATTAATTCTATAATTAAATTTTCTTATTTTGTTAGAGTATTTAAGTTTAAAGCATTCAAATCCATAGTGGCCTTCAAGAAATTACAGTGGCAGTTGTCATCAGGCACATTATCAGAGTCTGAATCAGAGTCTGAACTTGTGAAAATTATTTCTTCATCACTTATTTCTCCAATGAGCATTTCACTATCGAAGTTAGTAGATTCTTTTGAGTCATCTCCTTTTATTAACAGAATTTTAAATAATTGTTTTTTAATTTCGAGGTCAACTTCAAGAGCATTAATTTTCTTTTTTATTCTGCATTTATTTTTATAATGACCTACCTTCCCACAGTTATAGCAAACTGGTATTTTTCTTTTTCACCTTTGTTTGAAAGAGTGATCTTGTAAAAACATTTTAGGAAAAGTATCTTTCTTTCCTTTGGAATATTTAGACTTTGTTTTACGTGGGTCTTTATATTGTTGTTTATGGGTAGGATTGGAAGTGGGCAAAGTATTATTCCCGAATTGTTCGCAAAAATCTCCTAATTCCTTTTTCCCAGTCATTCTTTGCTTTTCTAATTGTCTTCTCAGTTTTAGGTCTGTGCATAACGCAAGGCCTTCAGCAAAGATTTCTGCTGAGAATTCTCCAAGAGTATAAAGAGAGTAAGGAATCATTCCCCCATGTTTATTTTTTAGCCGTGTTTTTATCTTTTTGGAGAACAGATGGGAAAGTCCAGCAATAAATTTTCTTTCCAATAGGCAGACTTGCTATCCTCCCTAGAAAGTAATCTGGAGCAAAACACATCTTTATACCATTTAAAATGTGAAAGTGTTGGACATCTTAAATTTGAAAGTAAATCCTCAGATATAGCTGATAAGAGGGTTGAACTTCCCACAAAATGAAGTGTGATGGTATAGATTAAAGTATTTACTGCATCTCTCTCAGTAACTAAATTTTCTAGGACTTGTCCTGATCCAATTTCAGTTTTGACTTCTCATTGCTTGGTGGCACTTAAACTTTGATCTTTAGCTTCTTCTTCCATATGGAATCCCACCAGCCTCTGAGCCACCTTGTGAAACCACATATAATGGCTTTGGCAATCTCATGGTTTTTATTCCAACTTGCTTTACCAGCAGAGGCATACATAGTCATATGTTTCATGAGATCAAGGATTTGGTTTTCGGACATGCCATCTATATTCCAATTTACTATAAATCTTCTTGAATAGGATACCGAACTAATAATCAAGTCTTCTTCAATCTGGAGATCTACAGGAGTCTGTCTAGGATAATACATCCTGGTAAGGGCTACAGACCTAGTTTTTCTCCCGTAATCAATTCGATTAATATCTAAGCTCCATGGTTTAAAAGTTTCTTCTATTTCTGCTATTTCTTTATTTGTAATATTTTGTTTTTCTTGAAGAACTTGTACATTTCCACTTGTTTCTCCTTTAGCATCTATGTTTAATTTGTCGAGCCTTTTTACCAATTCTTTGTTATCTTCTTTCTTCTTGATTCTTTGCAGGCTAAACTTTCATGCCGCTATACTTGGTGGTGGTTTAAATAAGACTGCTTCTTTATCCTTTTCCTCCTTCTTCTCTTGTTGTTGAGGCTTTATTTTATTTAGAACATTTTCTATTCTATTAGTTTGCTTCCCTATGGTCTGTAAGAAAAGATTTGTATAATTATTCTGTTCTACTATACAAGGTATTGCCTCAAGTTTGGCCATATGATTATAAAATTCTTTAGGCCCAAGTTTATAAGGCGAAGCTTTCACTTCATGTCTTTCCCCTTTTAATTGTAAGCTTGATTCAAAAGGATGGATAGCTTCAATTGTTTCGCCCTTGACTGTATGATAAGTCTGAAAAGCGCTTCGAACTGTATTTATCAACTTCTGAATGTTTGATTCCTTCTTTCTTAAGAATATATTTAAGCCATTTAAAGAATTTTACATTTGTTCTATGTTGTATCATGAATTTATTACTCTTTATATGAAAAATATTTCTCAATTCTTCTTTGAATTCTTGAAAAAACCAATCTCTTACTTGTTTGTTCTCATCAGAGAGGAAGTCCTTTTTAATCCTTTCCTTATCAATAATAAACTCATCTGGTTTTTGAAGTGTAAGAATTTCGAAATCAAATTCAAAAAGGGTTGGTTCTTTGGTTTCAGTTTCTGAAGAACTAGGAGTATCAACTTTGTAGAATGGGTGTTGGCTTTGGTTTGGATTTCTTCTAAGTCCTTCAAGAACAATCTTGTCATTATGAGCTTTTTCATAATCAGTTTGAGTAATAAAAGAAGTTGAAGTTCTAGGCGGAATTCTAGAAACGATATTTGAAATGTTTAGCCTAGTTCTCCTAGAAGATGGAAACTGTATTTCTATTTCTCCATTGGGATATTTGATAATTTGTTCCGATTCCTTGTTTTCAGGAACTGTTATCTGGGTTTCAGACTGGAGAGACCATCTTTCAGCTAATTTTACCTGTTTCCAAGATACGGCCTTAGGTATAACAAGATTAGGTTTATCCATATTTGTTTGAAAGAAGATAGTTTGTCCTTTAGTATCTATTCCCTAGCATTTGGACACAGAGTGTTCAAGACTTTATAGAAGATTCTATAAATGAATGCTAGATTTTGAGATCCAGGATCCATATCAAAACCTTGGGTTTTAAGGTTTAGGGTTAGAACTTTTAACAAATTTGGATCTGATAATTCTACCGAAAAATTCGGAAAGCAATTAAAGTATATCGGTCCGTTGCAGAGAGTAGATTCAACAATCCCTAAAAGAGAGTCGTTAAACCTCCAGTGTCTGCTATCTCTTAGATAGAGTAAAACCGAACTATTTAACCCAGTTCTGGTTAAAGGTTTTACAGCTATCTGAAAAAGACCAATACGAAGATAGTTAAATTATTTCGTTTATGCTCTTTTATCATTCTGGATGAAAGAAGTTGGAAACTATCTTGGTTTTCCATTACATAAATAGTTTCTTCAATAGTTTTAATTGAAAAACTACTCTTAAATTCAAAAGTTCATGTTTTACAAACATCAATTGTAGGAACCTTTGAAATATTCAAGTTTTGGATTTGCTTTTCTATATTATCTATAATAACTTCTTCTTTATTATTAACATGTAGAGTATTATTAGAACTAGAAGCAGCTCTATTTGATAATGTTCTGAATAAGTTTGCCATTTTAATCTTGGTATTACACCTGAGCCAATTGGAAACAGTCCCTACACCTTACTGTCCTTCTGGCTTGGTGGACTTTGGGTCACAATGACTTTTGAACTTTTGACAAGATTTTAATGGACAAAATTGTTCAGTTCACCACTAAATACAACTGGCTCTGATACCAAAGTAGCGGAAGAGACTGGAGAGATTGGAAGTGGGCAAAGTATTATACCCGAATTGTTCGCAAAAATCTCCTAATTCCTTGTTCCCAGTCATTCTTTGCTTTTCTAATTGTCTTCTCAGCTTTAGATCTGTGCATAACACAAGACTTTCAGCAAGAATTTTTGCTGAGAGTTCTCCAAGAGTATAAAGAGAGTAAGGAATCATTCCCCCATGTTTATTTTTTAGCCGTGCTTTTACCTTTTCGACGAACAGATGGGGAAGTCCAGCAAGAAAGCAGCTTATGATGGCCCTAGAAGAAGATGAAGTAAAAATGCCTACTCCATCAAAAGACTAATAAATAGAATATTATAATCTGTTAAACGGCGATGACTGTGCAGGGATTACCTTCTCCCCACTAAATTGAGGGTAAAAGCAAAAGGACGGTACGACTCCAAAAACCACCCACTCAGGACACGTGTCCAAGAGTCAAACAGCTACCGACAAAAGAAGTATTATTGGCACCGATCAGTCAATTATCTACAGTAAAAAGGAGCATTATCGCCACCAATTACTGTAGAAGAATCTTACTTTTGTCAGAACTTTAACTTTTGCTTATTGAATGGTCATCTTACCTTCGGTGCGGATTTGTAATCTTTTGAAGTCCGACCTCCCCTCCTCTATAATTGGTAGGTTTTACTTCTAAAGCTTAGAACCCTGCTCAACAAAAATATTCTATTGTTAAAAAATAAATATTAGCCATAATCCATTGTGTCACAAAATTTCAATCTGATTTACTCAACAAAAAATTTCTTATTCGAACTGATTGAAAATCAGCCAAAGATATTCTCGAAAAAGATATAAAAAATCCCATTGCAAAACAAATATTTGCCCGTTGACAAGGCATTCTTTCCGCATTTGATTTTGATATTGAACATATTAATGGCAAACATAACCATCTTCCTGACTTTTTCACTTGAGAATTTTTATAAGGAGGGAAGGAGAGGTCAACATTAACCAATGGATATAGTTCTTAGCCAAGGTAAAGCCCAATATAACAGCCCTAGAAAAACCCTGGCCTCATATAATTCTAGCTCGAGAAAAAACCTAGCACTTCATCTACTCTGAAAGCTTTAAAAAGAAAGAAGGCTCAGGAGATTGATATATCTCCCCAACAATCCCCTTTGAGCACAAAAAATCAAAATACAAATAGAACTTCGTTTCTTGAGACAGCTTATATACCGTTGATTATTATTGAAAATGATCACGGGGAAAAAGACCCTATTGAAATAGAAGCCACATATTTAAGCAATCTTTCGCTACTTTGGTATTAGAGCCAATTGTATTCAGCGGTGAACTGAACAATTTTGTCCATTAAAATCTTGTCAAAATCTCTAAAGTCATTGTGACTCAAAGACCACCAAGCCAGATGGGCAGTAAGGTGTAGGGACTGTTTCCAATTGACTCGGGCGTAATACCAAGATTAAAATGGCAAACTTATATCATAACATTATCAAATAGAGCTGCCTCTAGTTCTAGTAATACCCTACGTATTAATAATACATAAGAAGTTATTATAGATAATATAGGAAGCAAATCCAAAACTGGAATATTCCAAAGGTTCCTACAACTAATGTTTATAAAAAAGGAACTTTCGAATTTAAGATTAGTTTTTCGATTAAAACTAGTTATCAGCAAAAAAGAACTTATAGTCAGCTAAAAAGAACCTATAGTCAGCTAAAAAGAACTTATAGCCAGTATAGAATATAAGTATATATATATATATTTTATATAGACAGTATAAATAATAAGTACATATATAACATGGTAACCAGACATTCTAAGTTCGTTCCCCAGTGGAGTCACCATACAACATAAAACAAATGTAAAATTCTTTAAATGGCTTAAATATATTCTTAAAAAGGAAGGAATCAAATATCCAAAAGTTAATATAAATACAGTTCAAAGCGCTTTAAAGATTTATCATACAGTCAAGGGCGAATCGATTGAAGCTATCCATCCTTTTGAATCAAGCTTACAATTAAAAGGGGAAAGACATGAAGTGAAAGCTTCGCCTTATAAACTTGGGCCTAAAGAATCCGATAATCATATGGCCAAACTTGAGGCAATACCTTATATAATAGAATAGAATAATTATAAAAATCTCTTCCTACATACCATAGGGAAGCAAACTAATAGAATAGAAAATGTTCTAAATAAAATAAAGCCTCAACAAGAGAAAGAGGAGGAACAGGATAAAGAAGCAGTCAAACTTAAACCACCACCAAGTACTATGGCAGGAAAGTTTAGCCTGCAAGGAATTAAGAAGAAAGAAGATAACAAAAAATTGGTGGACGAACTGGTAAAAAAGCTCGAATAATTAAACATAGATGCTAAAGGAGAAATAAGTGGAAATGTACAAGTTCTTCAAGAAAACAAAAATATTACAAATAAAGAAACAGCAAAAAATAGAATAAGCTTTTAAACCAAAGAGCTTAGATATTAATCGAATTGATTACGAGAGAAAAACTAAGCCTGTAGCCCCTACCAGGATGTATAGATCTCCAGATTGAAGAAGAACTGATTACTAGTTTGGTATCCTATTCAGGAAGATTTATAATAAATTGGAATATAGATGGCATTTCCGAAACCAAATCCTTGATCTCATGAAGCATATGACCATGTATGCCACCGCTTGTAAAGCAAGTGGGAGTAAAGACCATGAACTTGCCAAAGCCATTATATGTGGTTTCACAAGGTGGCTCAGAGGCTGGTGGCATTTCCATATGGAAGAAGAAGCTAAATATCAAATTTTAAATGCCACCAAACAATGGGAAGTCAAAACTGAAATTGGACAAGGACAAGTCCTGGAAAATTTAGTTACTGAGGGAGATGCAGTAAATACTTTAATCAATACCATCACACTTCACTTTATGGGAAGTACAGCCCTCTTACCAGTTAGATCTAAGGATTTACTTTTAAATTTAAGATGTCCAACTCTTTCACATTTTAAATGGTATAAAGATGTGTTTTACTCCAGATTACTTTCTCAGGAGGATAGTAAGTCTGACCATTTGAAAGAAAAATTTATAGTTGGACTTCTCCATCTGTTCCCCGAAGAGGTAAAAACACGGCTAAAAAATAAAAATGGGGGAATGATTCCTTACTCTCTTTATACCCTTGGAGAACTCTCAGCAGAAATTTGTGCTGAAGGTCTTGTGTTATGCACTGACCTAAAACTGAGAAGACAATTAGAAAAGCAAAGAATGACGGGGAAAAAGGAATTAGGAGATTTTTGCGAACAATTCGAGTATAATACTTTGCCCACTTCCAATCTTACCCATAAACAAAAATATAAAGACCCACATAAAACGAAGTCTAAATATTCAAAAAGCAAGAAAGATACTTTTCCTAAAAAAATTTTACAAAATCACTCTTTCAAACAAAGGGGAAAAAGAAAAATACCAATTTGCTATAACTGTGGGAAGGTAGGTCATTATAAAAATAAGTGCAGAATAAAAAAGAAAATTAATGCACTTAAACTTGACCTTGAAATTAAAAAACAATTATTTAATATTATGTTAATAAAAGGAGATGACTCAGAAGAATCTTCATCTCCGATAGTAAAATGCTCATTAGAGAAATAAATGAAGAAGAAATAATTGTCACAAGTTCAAACTCTGATTCAAACTCTGATAATGTACCTGATGACAACTACCACTGTAATTTCTTTAAGGCCACTATGGATAAGAATGGTTTAAACTTAAATACTCTAACAAAAGAAGAAAATTTAATTATAGAATTAATTGACAAGATAAGTGACCCAAAGGCCAAAAAGGAAGCCTTAATACAATACATTAATATGGCCAAAGAACCCTCTAGCTCTTCTACCCCTAAACCTTCCCTCATACCGACTAAGTAAGATTATAGTTTTACTGATATTTTGAAAAGAGTTCAAAATAAAACACATGTTCAAAGGGAACCTTCGATTCCTGAGTTAAACAATGAGATAAATGAAGTTCGCAATGAACTCGTAACTCTGAAAGCTAGAGTTTAAAATTTAGAAATGGCTAACCCAACTTTTAGAGAAAATGGGAATGAAAATATTGAAGAAGGATTTAATAATTTAATGCATGATTATAATCATAATCTACTACCACATGAGGTTGAAGATACTCTTCCAAAAATACTAAATGACCATGAAACTTCGACCAAATGTAACATGTTAGAAAAAATACTAGACTGTAAATATGTTAAACAAAGTAATAACTCAAAGATGGTTTACCATTGTTAAAAGAGTTGTCCAAAAAGAATACACCTTTCAAACTACTGCTCTTATAAATTCAGGAGCAGATTTAAATTGTATAAATGAAGGACTAGTCCAACAAAATATTTTAGCAAAACCACACGGGTTTTAAACACTGCTGACGGTAGCAAGACATTAATAAATTATAAACTGTCTGATGCAGCGGTCTGTGACAATGGTGCATGCTTTAAATTTCCCTTCACAATGGTTAAAGGATTAAGCCAACCTGTTATACTTGGAACTCCCTTCTTAAATATGCTTTATCCTATTAAGCTTGATAACACTGGAATAAAGGCAGACATTGAAGGCCATGAAGTAAAATTTGACTTTATTGATAAACCACAAGTCCATAAAATAAATAATATTAAAAATAAAATATCTACAAAAGAAAAAGTCCTCTTTCATTTAAAAGAAGAAGTCAGACATAAGTTCATTGCTGAAAAGCTTACATTACTCCAAATACAAAATAAAATCAGCAATTTTAACATAATGCTTGAAAAAGAAATATATTATGATATTCCAACGCTTTTTGGAGTAGGAAGCAACATATTGTTGAACTTCCTTATAAACCAGGATTCAATGAACAAAAAATTCCTACAAAAGCAAGACCAATACAAATGAATAGTAGACTTCTAGAAATCTGCAAAACTGAGATACATGAATTACTTGATAAAAAACTTATTAGAAAAAGTTTCTCACAATGGAATTGTTCAGCTTTTATACAGAAAAAGTTTCTCATAATGGAGTTGTGCAGCTTTTATATAGAAAAAGCTTCAGAGATTTGAAAGAGGAGCCCCTTGGCTGGTTATAAATTACAAACCTTTATATAAAACTTTGAGATAGATTCGATATACTATCCCAAACAAAAAGGATCTTCTAGATAGATTAGTTAATGCTTGTATATTCTCAAATTTTGATTTAAAATCAAGATATTGGCAAATTCAACTAACATAAAAAGACAGGTATAAAACTGCTTTCAATATTCCTTTCGGGCATTATGAATGGAATGTTATGCCTTTTGGTTTAAAAAATGCCCCTTCTGAATTTCAAAACATCATGAACGACATTTTCAATCCCTACACCAAATTTATCATTGTGTACATTGATGATGTTCTTGTTTATTCTAAAACTATCGACCAACATTGGAAACATTTAAATATTTTCTCTAGAGCTGTAAAAACTGCTGGATTAATTGTTTCAGCTAAAAAGAACTTATAATCAGTATAGACTATAAATATATATATACTTATGGGTATAGACTATAATTTTTTATATCAACTAGGAAATATATACCTTATGTAAATATATAAGTATTTATATACCATTTATAGTCTATACCGACTATTAAGTATATATATAGTGCTAAACAAGGTAATTCTTTAGCCTTCAATTTAAATTTTTCAACAATGATTGTATGTTCATTAGTCCAATTAGAAAGATTCCTTTTTAATCTCTGAAATAAAGGTTTTCCATCCAAAGCCAGATATTATAAAAATTGGAAATATAATTTAGACAACCGAGAAACCTTTGTAGTTCAATTTTCTCTTTGATGATATCTGGGAATTTTGATGCAAACTCAATTGCTCTATCAATAGGGATAATTCTTCCTTGGAAAATATTATGTCCTAGGAACTTTATTTCATAGGTCCGTTGCGGATAGTAGATTCACCGATCCCTAAAAGAGAGACGTTAAACCTCCGATGTCTGCTATCTCTTAGGCAAAGTAAAACCGAATTATTTAAACCAGTTCTGGTCAGAGGTTTTACAGCTATCTGAACAAGACCAATATGAAGATAGTTAAATTATTTCTTTTTATGCTCTTTTATCATTATGGATGAAAGAAGTTGGAAACTATCTTGGTTTTCCATTACATAAATAGTTTCTTCAATAGTTTTAATTGAAAAACTACTCTTAAATTTGAAAGTTCCTTTTTTATAAACATCAGTTGTAGGAACCTTGGGAGTATTCCAGTTTTGGATTTGCTTTTCTATGTTATCTATAATAACTTCTCTATTATTAACACGTAGAGTATTACTAGAACTAGACGCAGCTCTATTTGATAATATTCTGAATAAGTTTGCCATTTGAATCTTGGTCTTACCCCTGAGTCAATTGGAAACAGTCCCTAAACCTTACTGCCCTTTTGCCTTGGTGGTCTTTAGATCACAATGACTTTAGAGATTTTAACAAGATTTGGATATATATATATATCCATATCTATATATATGGTCAGACTTTGGATACCAATTTTAATGTGTTGTATTAAGGCTTCCTTTTTGGCCTCTGGGCCACTTATCTTGTCAATTAATTCTATGATTAAATTTTCTTCTTTTGTTAAAGTATTTAAGTTTAAACCATTCATATCCATAGTGGCCTTTAAGAAATTACAGTGGCAGTTGTCATCAGGCACATTATCAGAGTCTGAACTTGTGAAAATTATTTCTTCATCATTTATTTCTCCAATGAGCATTTTACTATCGGAGTTAGAAGATTCTTCTGAGTCATCTCCTTTTATTAACAGAATTAATTGTTTTTTAATTTTGAAGTCAACGTCAAGAGCAATAATTTTCTTTTTTATTCTGCATTTATGTTTACAAAGACCTGCCTTCCCACAGTTATAGCAAATTGGTATTTTTCTTCTCCTTTGTTTGAAAGAGTGCTATTGTAAAAAAAAATTTAAGAAACGTCTTTTTCTTTCCTTTTGAATATTTTAACTTTGTTTTACGTGGGTCTTTATTTTTTTGTTTATGGGTAGGATTGGAAGTGGGCAAAGTATTATACCCGAATTGTTCGCAAAAATCTCCTAATTCCTTTTTCCCAGTCATTCTTTGCTTTTCTAATTGTCTTCTAGGTTTTAGGTCTGTGCATAATGCAAAACCTTCAGCACAGATTTCTGCTGAGAGTTCTCCAAGAGTATAAAGAGAGTAAGGAATCATTCCCCCATGTTTATTTTTAGCCGTATTTTTACCTTTTCAGCAAACAGATGGGGAAGTCCAACAATAAATTTTTCTTTCCAATGGTCAGACTTACTATCTTCCCTAGAAAGTAATATGGAGTAAAACACATCTTTATACCATATAAATGTAAAAGAGTTGGACATCTTAAATTTGCAAGTAAATCCTCAGATCTAGCCGATAAGAGGGCTGTACTTCCCACAAAGTGAAGTGTCATGGTATAGATTAAAGTATTTACTGCATCTCCCTCAGTAACTAAATTTAAAGCATATGTATAGCCATGCCTAAAGACCATGAAATTGGGATATAAGAATATCCCAATTTCTATATATATATATATATATATAAAAATCATGATGAGTTTCTCTTCCCCATCTTATTAGTTCATCTCTCTCACTCAATTAATTTGTCCGAGAAGCCACAAAACGGTTTTTACTTTCTTTCCCAAGTTCTTCAAATATTTTTGGATCCCAATTCAATAAATCATGCTACAACAATGACATTTTGTCGTCTTGCAGTACACATCCGATACTTTCAGTACACAAATGAGATAAAAATAAATAAATAAAAATAAAAAAACAACGGCATCTTGTGTAGCATCATCAAGATGATTCCCCCAGTGACTAGCTCTTCCCTGCAGGAATCATGTTTCATATTTTATGGCATCTGAGTTTAGCCATCTTCCTATGCTTGTTATATATATATTCGGTATATTATGGCTAAATTTTGTGAGCCATGGATCATGTTGAATCCATGTGTTTTTAGATTTATTGTTAAAATATCTAAAATATTTGGGTCAGTCAAAGAAACAGAAAAATTAGGAAAACAATTAAAATATATTGGACCACTACAAAGGCTGGATTC
>NW_006499363.1:279972-294509 GCF_000471905.2 Amborella trichopoda | reverse complement strand
TATGTTTTTCAATTACTTTCTTTGAGAGTAGGTAAAAGTCTTCTTGGTTTTGAGTTACTGATAGACTTTCTTCTACAGTCTTGATGGCATAACCCATCTTGAGTTTAAATGATCTTTTATTATAAACCTCATGAATTGGTACCTTAGGAATATTCTAGTTTTGAATATTTTCCTCAATATCATTTATAATAATTTGTTCTTTATTTTTTACTCTAAGTTTTGAAGATGAAGCTACAGTTTTTCCTGTAAGATTCCTTATGAAATTAGCCTTCCGTAGGTTGCGGATAATGACAATCTGGACATTCAGTGGCCTTAGCTTTTTTCCCTAAGCGGCTCTTCCTGGCCTTGGCGGTACTTTTGCTATCGGCTTTCACTTGTCTCTTGCCTTAACTCTCGGACCAAATTTCTTGGTGGTCAATCTCACTTAGTATCTTATGGTAAAATGTAACTTTATCTTTTAACTTATTGCATTAAAAGAACAGTTTGTACAAATTCTCCAGTTGTAACTGTTTACACAATTCCACTGTTGAACAGTTCTACTGTTGTAATTTGTTGACAGTGTTTTACTGTTATGGCTCTGATACCAACTTTCGCCAGGATCTACAGTACTGTCACTTGTTGCTTATTTTTAGTGTTTATTTTAGTTTCAGAATATAATTATTTGTTTTATAACAGGTATGTGAACAACAAACCGTTGTAAGTGATTATTGCTTGTAAAATTCTATAATAGTTAAGGCAAAACAAGATTATTCCTAATAAAGGGATTAGTGATATATCAACTACTATCCACTGAGCATAATTATTTTTTTCGATCTTAATATTAAATAGAATCTTAAATTGCATGATTCAAATATATACTCAAACATATACTTATATTACAAACCTGTGCTTTGTACATGAACTTTATATTACAAAAAGAGAAAGAGATATATTACAGAGAAAAAGATAAAGAAGAGAAGAGAGAAAAGAGTATATTTCAGAGAGAGATCAAACTGAGAGAGGTCAGACTGAAGAGAAAGGGAGACTTACTGTGTACACAGACAGTAACTGGAAAATAACTTCCAGTGATGTGGGCAGTATGAGGGTAAATCGTTGATATTACAATCACACATAATTAACAAAGTAAGGTAAGAAAGAACCTGATTATGTCGAGCTATGAGGGCGAGGATAGCTCCAAATTCTTATTGCAAAAACTGAAAAGATTTGAAAGGTTGCAGAGGTAGGTTGCGGAGGTTACAGGTAAGGTACAGGTAGCAGGAGGTTGCAGGTTGCAAGTAGGTTGCAGGTTGCAGAAGGTTACAAGTTAAGTACGTAGGTAGGTTGCAGGTAGGTACAGGTTCCAGGTAGGTTTCAGGTTGCAGATAGGTACAGGTAGGTACAGGTTGCATGTAGGTTTCAGGTTGCAGGTAGGTACAGGTAGGTACAGGTTGCAGGTAGGTACAGGTAGGTTTCAGGTTGCAGGTAGGTACAGGTAGGTTTCAGGTTGCAAGGTTTAGGCAAGAGGAAGAGTCAGAAGGGAATGAGAGACCCTTGGGGTTTCTGAGCAAAGGAATAGAAGAGAGGAGGAGGAGAAGTGAGACCCTGCCGAATGAAGAGGGTCTGCTCCCTTTTTATAGAGAGGAATTCCTTCCTCATGAAGAAAGGAATAAAGGGGAGAGTAGAGACCGACAAACTGGGAAAGTTTTGTCGGTACAAGACGACAAGAGAGAGTGAGAGAGTGGAGGCATAAAGAGATTCGTCGGTATAAGACGACAAGAGAGAGTGAGAGAGTGGAGGCATAAAGAGATTCGCCTCAAATAGGACAAGAGAAAGTTGACGCAAGAAGAGAAAAATAAAAAGAAAGAAAAGAAAAGAAAAGCATCTTTGTACAGTGGCACTTTTGGCCATATTACATTATTACTTCAGTGGAGCACAGTATTCTTTGTCGGTGACATGATCACCATATTTGTCGTATATGTAGGTGATGGAATCTTGGATTAGTATTTCGTCGTTTATTGCTGATTGCTGTTTGTCTTTTTGTGCCGTCATGGATGTCGTCATGGTCTTTGGCTGAATTCTTCTGGATCGTCTTCTTCTGGATCTGTTTCTTCTGGATCTGTTTCTTCTGGATCATTTTAGCTTAATTGGAGATACTTATTGGCATGAAGTGGAGAGGACTATACGGTTTCTTCGGAAGATGTTGGCTTTCTTACGGCTTCAGATAAAATTTCTTTCATTTGTTTTTCCAGTTCCTCTTTGGATGCATGGGGATTGGTTTGTAACATATTTCGGAGATAAGTTGGAAAGTCAAAAGAGGTGTTTGCACTATTTGGGTTTTCCTGGTATTTAGGTGCTTTTGGAGGTATTCTCTTTGGAGTGGCTTTGGTGAGATCCATTTGGAAGATATCCCACCATTTAACAGATATGGTTTTTCCCAAACGAGGGATGTAGGTATAATCATTTGTGGTATTGGGTGATATAGTATAATCCCATTTCATAATCCAAGGGATTTGGTACAATGCTATAAAGTAGAGGTGAGTGTCAACTGAAGTATCCCTATTATTGTATTGTATAAATTGTTTCTGCAACTCCTTGGAAGGAGGAGGTAAAATCAAAGCAGTTGAACCCCACACAAAATACCAGTTTTGAAACCATGTGGGGAATCTTTCAAAAATAGGCAGCCGGAACTGTAAATACCAGCTGTATGTATTGTTGAGATTTTGGTAGTAAAGGAATTTGGTCAGGCTTCTATATACTCGGCATATTTAAAATATTTATAAGAAAACTCTGGGTTTTGTAATTTCTTTCCCTGTGCGGGATTGCAACCCCACTCATCATAGGAAAGAAGTTTCTTTATTTGAACTTTAGAATAAGCTATTATTCTAGTATTTTGTTGGAAGTAATGGACAACAGAGATGAACCCTGTTTCCATGAGTATGGCTTCATAGTATTCTCGAGTCTTAACCCCATTGATAGGATTAAGATGATTGAACAAGTATAAGGGTGCAAATTTACTTGGATCCATGTGAACCTGATGTTCATCAATGGTTATATCCATTAATATGGACAAACACTTCTGATTCTACCACTGATATAGAATCCTCTAATTCAACAGAAGACAATGATTGTAGTTGTCCTTTACCTCAACATAATGTTCATACACTCACTCAAGAAGATAATTTCATCTTAGATATTATTGATAAGATTAGTGATCCTAATGAAAAAAGAGCTGTTATTACTCAATTTATTAATATTACCAAAAATAAATCAAAACCACTACCTATCAATAAAAATCCAGATGAATATAATTTTTCTGCTATAATAAAAAGAGTAAGTGAGCAACATACTTCTCAACAAAAGGAACCTACAATCCCAGATCTCAAAAAAGAGATTAAAGAAATAAAGACAGAAATAATACAATTAAAAAATAGAATTCAATCACTAGAATTACAACAAATGTCTCAACAAGAGTCTGATACAGATGAAATAGAATTTAATGAATTAATAAATTCTGATTCAAATCAATTATTAGATACTCCTGAATCCTCAGAAGTACATACAGTACCAATTCCTTCTATCAATCTAATAAACAAAATAGTGGTACAAAAATGGTTTGTTCAAGTCAAAATTATAGTTGCAAAAAATTATAGTTTTGAAACTTCAGCTCTTATAAACTCAAGAGCTGACTTAAATTGTATAAACGAAGGACTTGTACCTTCCAAATATTTTGATAAAACCACTCAACTATTAAATACAGCAGATGGTAGTAGATTATTTATTAAACATAAATTATCTAATGCTTCTATATGTAACAATCACCAATGTATTGATATACCATTTATCATGGTTAAAGGATTAAGCCAATCAGTAATATTAGGAGTCCCATTTCTAACTTTGCTCTATCCTATAACCATAAATGAAACAGGAATCTCATCAACAATTCAAAATATTCCAATACAGTTTAATTTCATTCATAAACCAAAATTAAAAGAATTAAATAATGTCAAAAGCCAATTAAAGGATAAAGAAAAATTTCTTTGTACACTAAAACAAGAAATTAAATATAAAGTGATTGAAGAACAATTACAAACTTCTTCAATACAATAAACAATTCAAGCACTACAAAAACAAATAGAAACTTCAATATGCAGTGAACATCCTAATGCTTTTTGGGAAAGAAAAAAACATAATATAAGTTTACCATACGAACAAGGATTTGACGAAAGACAAATCCCTACTAAAGCTAGACCAATACAAATGGATACCAGTTTATTAGAAATGTGCCAAAACGAAATAACTGAACTCCAACAAAGAAAGCTCATAAGACCAAGTTCTTCACCTTGGAGTTGTGCAGCTTTTTATGTTAACAAAAATGCTTAAAAAGAAAGAGGAGTTCCTATACTTGTGATAAATTATAAACCATTAAATAAAGTTTTAGAATGGATAAGATACCCTATTCCCAATAAAAAAGACTTATTGGATAGAGTTGCTCAAGCATGTATATTTTCAAAATTTGATATAAAATCAGGATATTGGCAAATACAATCCAAGAACAGGATAAATATAAAACTGCATTTAATGTTCCATTTGGTCAATTCGAATGGAATGTGATGCCTTTTGGTTTGAAGAATGCTCCATCAGAATTTCAGAAAATAATGAATGAAGTATTCAATGCTTATTACCATTTCATGATAGTTTATATTGATGATGTATTAATCTTCTCAGAATCCATAGACCAACACATCAAACATATTCACACATTCATCCATGCAGTAAACCATGCTGGCTTAGTTGTTTCAGCCAAAAAGATTACACTTTTCAAAACCAATATCAGATTCTTAGGACATATGATACATCATGGCACTATTATTCCAATAGATAGATCCATTGCCTTTGCTGATAAATTCCCTGATAAGATTTTAGATAAAACTGAACTTCAGAGATTTTTAAGATGTTTGAACTATGTTAGTGATTTCTATCCTAACCTTGCATTAGACTCTAAACCTTTATATGATAGACTCAAAAAGAATCCTCCTCCTTGGACTGACATCCATACTCAAGCAATAAAGGTAATAAAGAGCAAGGTAAAAACCCTCGAATGCCTTTCTCTTCCACATCCTACTGCTTTCAAAATTATTGAATGTGACGCCTCTGATAAAGGTCTTGGTGGAATTTTAAAACAACAAATTGATTCTAAAGAACAATTATTACGCTATACATCCAAGGCATGGAATTCCACAGTTAAATTATTCCATGGTGAAAAAGGAATTATTAGCCATAGTCCACTGTGTCACCAAATTCCAAAGTGATGTTTTAAACCAACACTTTCTCATACGAACTGACTGCAAAGCAGCCAAAGATATACTGCAAAAAGATGTGCAAAATTTGTTTTCTAAACAAATATTTGCCCGCTGGCAGGCAATTTTATCTGCCTTTGATTTCTCAATCGAACATCTTCCCGGGTCTTTTAATTCTTTACCCGATTTTCTCACCCTTGAATTTTTGCCGGGGGGCAACACTAACGCCAACGACGAAGCTCCACTATCTCTGGCTCACCAATTATTCCAAGAGAATCAAACCAATACTGATATTCCATTTTTAAACATGGGATCCCGAGGCAATTCTCGCAGGGATAAACAACCCATGAAATCTCTAGTTCCTTATGAAAGAGAACCTTGACCTTTGAATATCCGTTCACCTTCTCAATCTCCAATCCATCAAATAACTTATCCAGAAGCACATGCTTCTACTCCCATATTCTCACCAGCACAGTCAAAACCTGTTCCTCCATCAAATACGCCACGATCTGTATACATTGAAAGAGCCTTTTTAATGGATATAACCATTGATGAACATCAGGTTCACATGGATCCAAGTAAACTTGCACCCTTATACTTGCTCAATCATCTTAATCCTATCAATGGGGTTAAGACACGAGAATACTATGAAGCCATACTCATGGAAAAAGGGTCCATCTCTGTTGTCCATTACTTCCAACAAAATACTAGAATAATAGCTTATTCTAAAGTTCAAATAAAGAAACTTCTTTCCTATGATGAGTGGGGTTGCAATCCCGCACAGGGAAAGAAATTACAAAACCCAGAGTTTTCTTATAAATATTTTAAATATGCCGAGTATATAGAAGCCTGGCACAAATTCTTTTACTACCAAAATCCCAACAATACACACAGCTGGTATTTACAGTTCCGGCTGCCTATTTTTGAAAGATTCCCCACATGGTTTCAAAACTGGTATTTTGTGTGGGGTTCAACTGCTTTGAGTTTACCTCCTCCTTTCAAGGAGTTGCAGGAACAATTTATACAATACAATAATAGTGATACTTCAGTTGACACTCACCTCTACTTTATGGCATTGTACCAAATCCCTTGGATTATGAAATGGGATTATACTATATCACCCAATACCACAAATGATTATTCCTACATCCCTTGTTTGGGAAAAACCATATCTGTTAAATGGTGGGATATCTTCCAAATGGATCTCACCAAAGCCACTCCAAAAAGAATACCTCCAAAAGCACCTAAATACTAGGAAAACCCAAATACTGCAAACACCTCTTTTGACTTTCCAACTTATCTCCGAAATATGTTACAAACAAATCGCCATGCATCTAAAGAGGAACTGGAAAAACAAATGAAAGAAATTTTTGCTGAAGCCGGAAGAAAGCCAACATCTTCCGAAGAAACCGTACAGTCCTCTCCACTTCATACCAATAGGTATCTCCAATTAAGCCAAAATGATCCAGAAGAGACAGATTCAGAAGAATTCAGCCAAAGACCATGACGACATCCATGACGGTACAAAAAGACAAACAGCAATCAACAATAAACGACGAAATACTATTCCAAGACTCCATCACCGACATACGACAAATATGGTGGTCATGTCACCGACAAAGAACACTGTGCTCCACTGAAGTAATAATGTAATATGGCCAAAAGTGCCACTGTACAAAGATGCTTTTCTTTTCTTTTCTTTCTTTTTATTTGTCTTCTTGCGTCAACTTTCTCTTGTCCTATTTGAGGCGAATCTCTTTATGCCTCCACTCTCTCACTCTCTCTTGTCGTCTTATACCGACGAATCTCTTTATGCCTCCACTCTCTCACTCTCTCTTGTCGTCTTGTACCGACAAAACTTTCCCAGTTTGTCGTTCTCTACTCTCTCCTTTATTCCTTTCTTCATGAGGAAGGAATTCCTCTCTATAAAAAGGGAGCAGACCCTCTTCATTCGGCAGAGTCTCACTGCTCCTCCTCTCTTCTATTCCTTTGCTCAGAAACCCCAAGGGTCTCTCATTCCCTTCTGACTCTTCCTCTTGCCTAAACCCTGCAACCTGAAACCTACCTGTACTTACCTGCAACCTGAAACCTACCTGTACCTACCTGCAACCTGTACCTACATGTACCTACCTGCAACCTGAAACCTACCTGTACCTACCTGCAACCTGTACCTACCTGTACCTACCTGCAACCAGAAACCTACCTATACCTACCTGCAACCTGTACCTACCTGCAACCTACCTACGTACTTAACTTGTAACCTTCTGCAACCTGCAACCTACCTGCAACCTGCAACCTCCTGCTACCGGTACCTTACCTGTAACCTCTGCAACCTACCTCTGCAACCTTTCAAATCTTTTCAGTTTTTGCAATAAGAATTTGGAGCTATCCTCGCCCTCATAGCTCGACATAATCAGGTTCTTTCTTACCTTACTTTGTTAATTATGTGTGATTGTAATATCAACGATTTACCCTCATACTGCCCACATCACTGGAAGTTATTTTCCAGTTACTGTCTGTGTACACAGTAAGTCTCCCTTTCTCTTCAGTCTAACCTCTCTCAGTTTGATCTCTCTCTGAAATATACTCTTTTCTCTCTTCTCTTCTTTATCTTTTTCTCTGTAATATATCTCTTTCTCTTTCTGTAATATAAAGTTCATGTACAAAGCACATGTTTGTAATATAAGTATACGTTTGAGTATATATTTGAATCATGCAATTTAAGATTCTATTTAATATTAAGATCGGAGAAAATAGTTATGCTCAGTGGATAGTAGTTGATATATCACTAATCCCTTTATTAGGAATAATCTTGTTTTGCCTTAACTATTATAGAATTTTACAAGCAATAATCACTTACAATGGTTTGTTGTTCACATACCTGTTATAAAACAAATAATTATATTCTGAAACTAAAATAAACAATAAAAATAAGCAACAAGTGACAGTACTGTAGATCTTGGCGAAAGTTGGTATCAGAGCCACAACTGTAAAACACTGTCAACAAATTACAACAGTAGAACTGTTCAACGGTGGAACTGTGTAAACAGTTACAACTGGAGAATTTGTACAAACTGTTCTTTTAATGCAATAAGTTAAAAGATAAAGTTACATTTTACAATAAGATACTAAGTGAGATTGACCACCAAGAAAGTTGGTCCGAGAGTTAAGGCAAGAGACAAGTGAAAGCCGACAGCAAAAGTACCGCCAAGGCCAGGAAGAGCCGCTTAGGGAAAAAAGCTAAGGCCACTGAATGTCCAAATTGTCATTATCCGCTAAAGTCATGAATACTTTAAGTCCGAATACTTTAAAACTTGATCAAAAAGATCAAACAATATTATTTCAAACAAACATAGAAAAAGCTAATATGATTGTCCCAAAAACTATAAAATGGTCAGATATAGTATTACCCCAATCATGGGCATTACAGAATGCCAACCAACCACAAGAAATTCCTAAACATCATATTCCTAATCAAATAATAGAACATACAGATGGTAATATTGAAATTAAATTTCAACAACCACAAGTACAAGATGATATTAATATTAATAGGAGAAGAAATATTAAAAATAAAATACCAAGTAGAAACCTTATTCTCACAATCCAAATGTTATTATATTACCTCCTCCTACTCAACCCTCTTCATCCAACTCAGATATTCAATTTCAGGGAACACAAAGAACCACAGATAATGTTGTGATTCCTACATACACATTTAAATCTCATACCACACAAACTACTGAACCCAGTATTGAAGAATTACAAGATTTTCGAGTATGTACTCTACAAATAGAAGAAGATATTTATGATAATAATCAATATTCAGATGAGTACATAGCAGCCTATCTAGCAGCTAAGCTAGAAAGGAAAAAGAGAAAAATAAATAAAGATTTTATCAAAAAAGATTATTTATCCGAAGAAAATAAAAATATAAAAGAATGGTATTTGAAAAGATTTCAACCAAGATTACTAGAACTAATACATAAAAAATATAATAAATTTTTACACCAAGAAAGGTTAAATATAGGATTTTTTCAATGGTTAAAAGAAATGCGTATAGAAAAGAATATTACTATTCCCTCATTTTATAAAATTCAAACAATAGAAGAAAAAACATACATTAGTACTGATGGTACTACAACAGCTAGTATACATCCGCCTGAAAAGAGTATTATACTCAAGGCAGCTATTCCAAAAAAGAATGAGCCTACACAACCTCAATCACTATATGACATAGTAGCTACACCCTATAAAATTATACCTAAAGAGTTAAATAAAAAACAAGAGTACATTCCTCATATTGTGGAACAAAACAATTATACAAATTTATATTTACAATCTTTAGAAAAGCAAACAGAGAGAATAGAAAGAATTGTATCAAAAGAACATCCTTCTGTTACCTCTATTCCAAAATCAGTATTATTTAAACCTCCTCTAGAATTAAATAAAACTCAATTTCACATTGGAGACAATAATAAATCCCTTATGGATCAATTAATATCAAAACTACCCCAGTTAGCTATTAAAGGAGTACCATCATCTCAAATTAATATTCCTCCTCCAACCATTATTCCTCAACCACCCGAGTCTTCTGACAAAGGAAAAGCCATAGTAATACCTGAGCATGAAACAATGATGCTTGCAGAAGAAAAACCCATTATAGAAGATACTATCGAAAATCAAGAAAAAGCATTTATAGATACTACTCCTATAACTGACACCATCAATAAGATAGCCTATGGAAAATATTGGAAACCCATAACGGCCTTACCTTATCATAAGAGACCTACCCCTGTTGATATCCAAATGGAAGAAGATCCTATACAACAAGCAGTATCCTATTCAAGACAATCAATAGTTAATTAGCAAATTGATGGGTTATCTGAATTAAAAATATTAGATGTCATGAGACATATGACAATGTATGCCTCTGCAAATAAAATGGCAAGCAACCATGATCAAGAGGTTGCTAAAGCAATAGTTAATGGATTTACAGGATGGTTAAGAAGATGGTGGGACTTTTATGTGGATGATGATACAAAACAAAGGATTCTCAATAATACAAGACAATGGACGGGAAGAAATGAACAAAATCAAGAAGTAATATACACAGAAAGTGATGCTGTTAACACACTAATATATACCATTACTTTACACTTTGTAGGCAGTACATCAATGCTAGCACCAAGATCAGAAGATCTGCTCTCTAATTTACGCTGTCCTACCTTATCTCATTATAAATGGTATAAAGATGTATTTTTCTCAAGGTTATTAATAAGAGAAGATTGTCAGCTAGACCACTGGAATGAAAAACAAAGGCTGGATTCAACCATGCCAAGTAGAGAGTCTGTGAAAATATTGTCTTGTATCTCTTAGGCATACAAGCACAGAAGTGTTCAACCCTAAGCGGGTCAAAGGTTTTACGGCTATTTGAATAAGGCCAATGTGTAAATATTTGTAATTATTTTCTTTATGTTTTTCAATTACTTTCTTTGAGAGTAGGTGAAAGTCTTCTTGGTTTTGAGTTACTGATAGACTTTCTTCTACAGTCCTGATGGCATAACCCATCTTGAGTTTAAATGATCCTTTATTATAAACATCGTGAATTGGTACCTTAGGAATGTTCCAGTTTTGAATATTTTCCTCAATATCATTTATAATAATTTGTTCTTTATTTTCGTTGAAGATGAAGCTACAGTTTTTCCTGTAAGATTCCTTATGAGATTAGCCATCCGTAGGTTGCGGATAATGACAATCTGGACATTCAGTGGCCTTAGCTTTTTTCCCTAAGCGGCTCTTCCTGGCCTTGGCGGTACTTTTGCTATCGGCTTTCACTTGTCTCTTGCCTTAACTCTCGGACCAACTTTCTTGGTGGTCAATCTCACTTAGTATCTTATGGTAAAATGCAACTATATCTTCAAAACTTAGAGTAAAAAATAAAGAACAAATTATTATAAATGATATTGAGGAAAATATTCAAAACTGGAATATTCCTAAGGTACCAATTCATGATGTTTATAATAAAAGATCATTTAAACTCAAGATGGGTTATGCCATCAAGACTGTAGAAAAAAGTCTATCAGTAACTCAAAACCAAGAAGACTTTCACCTACTCTCAAAGAAAGTAATTGAAAAACATAAAGAAAATAATTACAAATATTTACACATTGGCCTTATTCAAATAGCCGTAAAACCTTTGACCCGCTGAGGGTTGAACACTTCTGTGCTTGTATGCCTAAGAGATACAAGACACAATATTTTCACAGACTCTCTACTTGGCATGGTTCAATCCAGCCTTTGTAGTGGTCCAATATATTTTAATTGTTTTCTTAATTTTTCTGTTTCTTTGACTGACCCAAATATTTTAGATATTTTAACAATAAATCTAAAAACACATGGATTCAACATGATCCATGGCTCAGAAAATTTAGCCATAATATACCCAATATATTATAAAGTCATGAATACTTTAAGTCCGAATACTTTAAAACTTGATCAAAAAGATCAAACAATATTGTTTCAAACAAACATAGAAAAATCTAATATGATTGTCCCAAAAACTATAAAATGGTCAGATATAGTATTACCCCAATCATGGGCATTACAGAATGCCAACCAACCACAAGAAACACTTGTTGCTTATTTTTATTGTTTATTTTAGTTTCAGAATATAATTATTTGTTTTATAACAGGTATGTGAACAACAAACCGTTGTAAGTGATTATTGCTTGTAAAATTCTATAATAGTTAAGGCAAAACAAGATTATTCCTAATAAAGGGATTAGTGATATATCAACTACTATCCACTGAGCATAACTATTTTCTCCGATCTTAATATTAAATAGAATCTTAAATTGCATGATTCAAATATATACTCAAATATATACTTATATTACAAACATGTGCTTTGTACATGAACTTTATATTACAGAAAGAGAAAGAGATATATTACAAGATAAAGAAGAGAAGAGAGAAAAGAGTATATTTCAGAGAGAGATCAAACTGAGAGAGGTCAGACTGAAGAGAAAGGGAGACTTACTGTGTACACAGACAGTAACTGGAAAATAACTTCCAGTGATGTGGGTAGTATGAAGGTAAATCGTTGATATTACAATCACACATAATTAACAAAGTAAGGTAAGAAAGAACCTGATTATGTCGAGCTATGAGGGCGAGGATAGCTCCAAATTCTTATTGCAAAAACTGAAAAGATTTGAAAGGTTGCAGAGGTAGGTTGCAGAGGTTACAGGTAAGGTACAGGTAGCAGGAGGTTGCAGGTTGCAAGTAGGTTGCAGGTTGCAGAAGATTACAAGTTAAGTACGTAGGTAGGTTGCAGGTAGGTACAGGTTCCAGGTAGGTACAGGTAGGTTTCAGGTTGCAGATAGGTACAGGTAGGTACAGATTGCAGGTAGGTACAGGTAGGTTTCAGGTTGCAGGTAAGTACAGGTAGGTACAGGTTGCAGGTAGGTACAGGTAGGTTTCAGGTTGCAGGTAGGTACAGGTAGGTTTCAGGTTGCAGGGTTTAGGCAAGAGGAAGAGTCAGAAGGGAATGAGAGACCCTTGGGGTTTCTGAGCAAAGGAATAGAAGAGAGGAGGAGGAGAAGTGAGACCCTGCCGAATGAAGAGGGTCTGCTCCCTTTTTATAGAGAGGAATTTCTTCCTCATGAAGAAAGGAATAAAGAGGAGAGTAGAGAACGACAAACTATGAAAGTTTTGTCGGTACAAGACGACAAGAGAGAGTGAGAGAGTGGAGGCATAAAGAGATTCGTCGGTATAAGACGACAAGAGAGTGAGAGAGTGGAGGCATAAAGAGATTCGCCTCAAATAGGACAAGAGAAAGTTGACGCAAGAAGACAAAAATAAAAAGAAAGAAAAGAAAAGAAAAGCATCTTTGTATAGTGGCACTTTTGGCCATATTACATTATTACTTCAGTGGAGCACAGTGTTCTTTGTCGGTGACATGACCACCACATTTGTCGTATATGTAGGTGATGGAATCTTGGAATAGTATTTCGTCGTTTATTGTTGATTGCTGTTTGTCTTTTTGTGCCGTCATGGATGTCGTCATGGTCTTTGGCTGAATTCTTCTGGATCTGTTTCTTCTGGATCTGTTTCTTCTGGATCATTTTGGCTTAATTGGAGATACCTATTGGTATGAAGTGGAGAGGACTGTACGGTTTCTTCGGAAGAAGTTGGCTTTCTTACGACTTCAGCAAAAATTTCTTTCATTTGTTTTTCCAGTTCCTCTTTGGATGCATGGGGATTGGTTTGTAACATATTTCGGAGATAAGTTGGAAAGTCAAAAGAGGTGTTTGCACTATTTGGGTTTTCCTGGTATTTAGGTGCTTTTGGAGGTATTCTCTTTGGAGCGGCTTTGGTGAGATCCATTTGGAAGATATCCCACCATTTAACAGATATGGTTTTTCCCAAACGAGGGATGTAGGTATAATCATTTGTGGTATTGGGTGATATAGTATAATCCCATTTCATAATCCAAGGGATTTGGTACAATGCTTGTGATAAATTATAAACCATTAAATAAAGTTTTAAAATGGATAAGATACCCTATTCCCAATAAAAAAGACTTATTGGATAGAGTTGCTCAAGCATGTATATTTTCAAAATTTGATATGAAATCAGGATATTGGCAAATACAAATCCAAGAACAGGATAAATATAAAACTGCATTTAATGTTCCATTTGGTCAATTCGAATGGAATGTGATGCCTTTTGGTTTGAAGAATGCTCCATCAGAATTTCAGAAAATAATGAATGAAGTATTCAATGCTTATTACCATTTCATGATAGTTTATATTAATGATGTATTAATCTTCTCAGAATCCATAGACCAACACATCAAACATATTCACACATTCATCCATGCAGTAAACCATGCTGGCTTAGTTGTTTCAGCCAAAAAGATTACACTTTTCAAAACCAATATCAGATTCTTAAGACATATGATACATCATGGCACTATTATTCCAATAGATAGATCCATTGCCTTTGCTGATAAATTCCCTGATAAGATTTTAGATAAAACTGAACTTCAAAGATTTTTAGGATGTTTGAACTATGTTAGTGATTTCTATCCTAACCTTGCATTAGACTCTAAACCTTTATATGATAGACTCAAAAAGAATCCTCCTCCTTAGACTGACATCCATACTCAAGCAAGTATGGAACAAAACCAAGAAGACTTTCACCTACTCTCAAAGAAAGTAATTGAAAAACAATAAGGTAAAATAAATTAACAAA
>NW_006499363.1:226266-273593 GCF_000471905.2 Amborella trichopoda | reverse complement strand
AATTATTATTTCTAGTTTTCAATTTATTTTATTCTTTTCATACATGCGGGCTGGCCGCATAGAAACCAAGTCCTTTTTTTTGTGAGTGCTGACTTCTATCAATTATTTAGGGAAAATAAACATTTTCAGATGCTGGATTTCCTAGGACGGGGATAAAGATGAGGTTAAGAATCATAAAAAAAAAATACTTTCAAAACATGCAAATAGTTTTGTAAGGATAGAAAAATGGACTGCAATTTTTTTTTTACAATGCATATTTGATAAACCTGCAAGTTTACACTTACCCAACTGAGAGAAGCAACAGTCCATATAGCAAAAGGACTATTATCCAGTGCTGGCCCAAAAGGTGTTCAGGTTTCGCCATTTTGCCTTTGCTTGAAAGAAACTAACGTGTAAGTTTAGAATATTGCAGGGTTTCTTCAAAATATTGTCAAGGCTTTCTTCAAATCCCAACAAAGAATTGATTCAAGGCAAAACGACATGGAGATTTCATTTTCCAATAAAATGGACGAGAAGCTGGGGTTGGGATTTTTAGGGTTCGGGAAATCAATTTGAAAGGGAAGAGATTGGCAAAGTTGCAGATTATTGAAGCGAGAGAGAGATTTGGGTATCAGCAGGAGAGAAAATCTGGTCAGATTTTTTTTTTTGTTTTCCTTTTTTCTTCGGGGTAGGAGGGGAGCGGAAGATTGGGAGAGAATTGGGGAATTAGGTTTTAGTTTAGGGATATTTGAGGCTTGTCTTAGAGAGAGATTTGGATTTTGGTTGGGGCTGGTTTGAGAGAGAGATTCAGCAGGAAGAGGGGAAGAGCTGGGAAGCAGGGCATCAAGAGAGTTGCAGAAGTGGGGAGAGAGAGATTCAGTAGGGGTGACGGGGAGAGACGGTACCTCTTTGTTTGGGACAAATATCGCAGGGCCTATCGAATCCTGTCGATTATGGTTTGTAGACATTTATCTTCCCCGGACGATTTTTTAAAGGGTGTTGTTAGATCTAATTCTATGTAGCATATATATTTAAAGAAAAAGTTTATATAAAGCCTAGGCGGTAAACAATTAAATTAGAGCCCACTTCAAAAATTTCACCGGAAGAGGTTGTTTTGATATCCAAATATCCTCAAATTGGTCATCTCGACCTTAAGATGCATGAATACGAGAAAAAAATAGAATTCAAGTTATGAAAATAGTACATCTTGTAACGCATTTTTGGACCGTCAATTTTTCAAGTTTTCATAGATCTACTCTATCTACATGATTTTTGAAGCTATAAATTTTATAATTAAAGATGAAAATATATTTTAAGGCTATTACAAAGATTTCTACTATTGAAAGCATATTTATCGACACTACTTGAAGGTATACTTTACTTTGATTGTTTAGAGCCTCAGTGTTATACAAACCGTTCCTTCAAAAAATTATAAAAAAAAAACCCTCGTAGACTATACTTTTTATGTAAGTTAACCTAACATAACTTTCTCTCTCACTTTTTTTCCCACAATACACTTTCCGTGCAAATAACCTCCACCCAAATAAATGTGTAAAATGCGGTCCGGCAGTAGTGCTCCGGCATTATTTTTACCTTACCCACACCTCACTCTCCTCTATCGCACCAAAATAGACCTCTCTCTCCTTTATCCCACCAAAATAGGGGCGTCGGCATTACTTTTACCTTACCCACACCTCTCTCTCCTCTATCCCACCAAAATAGGGGCTCCGGCACTGTGTAAGTGCGGTCCGGCAGTAGCGGTCGGGCATTGTGTAAAGTGCGGTTCGGCACTGTGTAAAGTGTGGTTTGGTAGTAGGGCTCTGGCAATGTGTAAAGTGCGGTCCGGTTGTAGGGCTCCGGCACTGTCTAAAGTATGGTTCGGCAATTCAAAATGTGGTCTCGTAGTTGCAAAGGACAATCCGGCAATAGATGTTATTGGATTCCATGACTCTGACACTACAACAGTACTTACCTTCGGTCCGGTAGTTGTCTTAAGGCAGTCCAGCAGTACTCAGTTTTTGTCCAGTAGTTGTCTTAGGGCGGTCGGTCTGGTAGTTGTCTTAAGGCGGTCCAGCAATACTCAGTTTTTGTCCAGTAGTTGTCTTAGGGCAGTCGGATACTTGTGCTCTCCGGCAATGTTATGGTGAGCTCCTGGAATATACTACTAGGTCCAAAAGTCAACGTCAAATCTAGCCAAAATGATTTTTTTTATTGGAAGGACATTTCCATCTAAAAAAACTGAACTTTTTCCCTTGGGGGTATTTGCATTTCAAGTTTGACTTGGAGAAAAAAATGAGAAAAAAAGTTGGGTTCGGGTAAGTTGCATAGAAAGTGTGGTCTTGGGTTTTTTTTTTTGTAATTTTCCGTTTTTTATTTTCAACAACTTTTTAAAGGTTTTTGTTAGGCTACTCCTACGCATCACATGAGTATATATCATAGTTAGCAAGTCTATATTTAAAACATGATTTAAACTAATATATATATTGAAATTCATTAAGAACTCTGAGTTTTTTAAAAGATCTTCAAAAAATCACTTTTTTTTTAATGGAACCGATATAAATTTGTATTGCATCTTTTTTCAAAAAGACTTTTTAAATAAAATTCTTCCCAATAGTTTTATTTATTCATTAACTTAACATCATTGAATTTTGGTTTAAAGATAAGTATACTAACAATGGGAGTAAATTAAGAATCATGATTTAATAAAAAAATTCCATCAAATTTTTCACCAATAAGTTCCCTTATAAAAATTGCAAAAAAATACAAGCAATATATTATCGCATAAAAGTAATCAAAACAATTGTATATCTCAAAATACTAGGTAGAATTAGAAGCAGAGTAATAAAAAAAAAAATCTTTTTTTCTTTAAACCCACGGCGTCATTATAAAGAGCAAGAGAGATTTAGTGATACTAAAGATTTAGGTAGCCTGGAGTATAGTGTGATTCGAATTTATTTAAGCATTTGTTGTTGCGTTTATGTATAAAGAAGCTTGATTAATTTTGTGTTTTATTTTTTATTTTTATTTCATTGGTACATACAACATAGCATTTTGGATGGACCATTATTTTAAATCATTTATTTGTTTGCATTTCCTTTTAATTAACTGCAATCCTATATTGAGGGCATTTTTTGTTTTTTTCTTTGAAAAATAATCTTATAACTTGGTTCACAGTTCTTGTTATTTGCCAATTAGTTATTATGTTTAGTATTGTTGTTGCTTTATTTTATTCTCCCAATAAATCTACAATATGTTTTGTATTGTGAAAGCATAGTAAGCATTGTTGCTAGATTTGTTGAATGTTTCAACAAAAAATTATCAAGTATTTCTCTAATGACACTAATAAAGCTATAAAATTATTGTTTAATGGCTCTAATATATATATATATATATATATATATAAAATAGCTGCAAATCATAATATTATAAAGTGTCATCTTTACAAATCCAATTTTTTTACTACTTTTTTTTAACCAAATCCGAAATATTCACAATTCCATAGCTTACCTTATATTTAGGCGATCAATATTTTTTATTTGATTTTTTTCTCCAGCTTTTTGAAATAAACCGATTTATTACTAATGTTTCAGTCTGTTAATATTTTATTATTCTCCGATTTGTTTACTATGGTTTATACTTAATGTGCTTAGATAGTTATAATACAAAATATTTTAAGCAATGGTATTTTTGGTCATTAGGAGGAGTAGAATGGATATTTCTCTAAAAAACTAATGACAGTCAATTAGTGGTTAAAAAATAATTAATGCTTCATATGGGTGATGTTATACATCATGTCGGTGATGTCATTGTCTATTATATTTAATAAATGATTTTGTTTCTTTTAAGAATTTTTACTTTACCTTTTACTAAGCACCATAACCTGGTGCCGGTCTCGCCTACGCAAGGTTCCGGGAGGGGTAAGTGGGAAACGATCCTAACGTTTGCCTTGTTATGCACAAAGTAGTCGTTCTCAGGACTCGAACACGCGCTCTTGCACTGGACACCCGAGCTTTTTACCATCACACCAAGTGACGGCCCGTTATTTTACCCTTTACCAATTACTTAAATACACGAAGATAAAAAGTTACTATGTTATAGGATAAAGTAACCAAAATGTCCAAAAAATTTGAGTATATTAAATATATACTCCATGTGTAGGAGTAGTTTAACTAAACCCCTTTTTAGAATGCTAAAAAGATATTAGCTTAGTTTTTCTAGCACTTTTCCCCATTCAAAAAATGTTAAAAGATTTATGACTAAAATACCCCTATCTTCCCCCTCTCTTTCATTTTGTAGACACCCCAAACCCAATCGAGGATATGGCAAAATACCCTAGGCAAGCTACCCTCGGAACTTGAACCATTCACACACCTTCCTGACCTAACTTGACGAATGAGCAAGACATATAAGAACTCAGAATATCCAAGCTGGAAGCAGTCCAAAAGCAAAAAGTTATGAATCCACTGCCAATAGTGTCAGCACCACTCCCAGTAATGACACTAAAAAATGCCCCGACACTCTATACAGAAACGGTGACACAATAAAGGAGAAAAGGCCTGACACCATTGCAAGTGGCGCTAGTGCCACTAAGACCAGCATCACCTCTATGAGAATCAAAGGCGAATATATGGTGGATGTACAGACCAGTATCACGTGTCAGCAAGGACTAACATGTCAGATGTCAGCACAAAAGGGAGTGCCATTCTCTAATTCATTGAATGAAATGTCAAATTAGCCATCATTCATATGATGACATCCAAATGATCGACTGACACCAACAACACTGGGAATGGCGCCAAAGACAGTCAAAATAACGACAAATTTTGATTGGTCAGTTAGTTGTACGGAAGAATGCCTAGAAGATGACATAAGGTAACTTTTGTTAGAAAGACACTTTGAATGGCACCAACGACAATGTCAATGTCGTTGAACCTCCGACACCTTGCACACAAAGCTGTGCCCGGGCTAGAATCACATGATCTTGGAGCATTTAATGGCACGCACAGTAATTAATGCTAATGAATGTTGATTGGGAGACATTGTCAGTGATGCCAAAGGCATTGACATCAACGCCATAATTTGAAGGGCCTAGATTGAATAAAAAATGCCCAACAGCGAACTGTTTTATCTATAAATAGAAGGCTCCTCTTCGAGCCAAGGACCAAGAATTTTATAAAATGTGCGTAAGCCGTGCTAGACTAGAACCGAGCTCATCTAAACCCTAAAACCAAACTTGAATATTAGAAATCTCACCCAATTCAATCAAAATCGATGGTGGTTCGGATAATTCGACTTTTAGGGCCCTCTTCCACCCATTGCTTTGACTAGTAAAAACTCGAAGGACCGGGACTAGTCGTGCTATTATCAACTCTGAAGTCTGGACAGGCACCAAGCCTAGGGCCCCAACCTAAAAGATCATTTTCTTTCTTATTTTGATTTCATTAATGGCATTTATGAGCTTTATTTAATTTTATTTTGTGCATTTATTAGCTTTTTAAAGTTTTTCATTAAGCTGCCCCCTCTCTTTACTAAATACTTCAAGACCTCTCTTGAACTCCAAGGCTAAGGTGTACAGGAAGCCGGCTTTGTCGGCGGTCTAAGTGGGATAAAGTCTTGTGACCTGATTCTTGCCCGGAACGCAACTTGACGGGACCCCTTTCTCTATCAACTTCATTCGACGAGTTTACACTTGAAACCAAGACAGTGATTGAGTTCATTGCCCGCATTCTCAAGTATAAACACATTTATACCTATGTTTTTATAGTACTGGTCCAACACCAAAACTACAGGACTAACTTCAGAAGCCGGTCTGGCAGGTTCGATAGTGTTTTGTGCAAGACTAGCACTATAAAATCAATATCCTAGATTAGTTCGACACATTTTTTGTGCCAGACTAGACTCATTTTTTGATCCGGCACTGAAAAAAAAGAAAGAAAGAAGAAGCAAGTGACTGAACATGGGTTGAACGAGAGTATTTTGGTCTAAAAAAAACACTCTTTCAACTTGGGGGTAATAGCAAAAGAAAACATTATTGGGGTTTATAAGTGGTATCAAAAGTGTCAGGGAAGGATACTTAGAAAGTTGAAATTTGGGGTACTTTGGTAATTTTATTCATATGCATGGTTGGCAACATTGCTCAAACCATCGTGATCGCCCTTTTACTTAAAGGAAAATATCTATTGTGATTTTGCTTTTATTTGCTCCTCTCCCTATGCTCCTTTGCCCGAAAAAAAAAAGAAAAAAAAAGAAGAAAACAAAAAAGAAAAGAAAGAGTAATCACCATCGAAATGAGAATATTGTATTTATCCATCATCCATTTGTGCCTCTCTCGTCATGTCTATAAAATAGAAACTATTATCATTTTGACATGTTTTTCCAACTAGAAATTCACCCTTCCTCATCTCTTATTTGGGGAGTTTGTGTTTTTGAACTTGCTATTTGGAGAGTTTGTTTTAGTGAACCAGTTTTCTTGGATTACTATCTATTTAATTGAAATCAGAAGACAATAGGCTAGTTAGATTATCAAACACAGTACTTGTTCCAAAATTCACATGTTTAGTGAGGCAGATCTTCTACTTCACAGGAAGGTTCTAACTTCTAGATTCTTTACTGTCTTTTTCAAACTGAGATGATTGTAAAATCATCATTTCTTATGGTCTTTTATTTTTCATCGTATGGTTCTTCTTTTATTTTTCACCCTTGAGTTTTGGTACTTTATGGTTAACTGGTTTGGGTAAAGGGACTTGTCAAGCAAAAGGGCTTTGGCTAATGACCCATACGTAGTTCATTGTCTAGCTAACTAGGCATAGACTTCAAGGCTCGGTCTCAACATTTGGGCCAAGTTCCATCAGTGGCTTTACACATTGTTAGAAAAAAGGATGCGATTAGCATGCGTCCAGCCCGCATATTATAGAAATACAGACTTGGCAATAAATATTTTTTACATGTAATTTGATCCAATTTTTTAGAAGGGGAAATGATCTTGTGAGACCCTCCCATACGCATGTATGTAGGACCCCAAAGGATCACCATTAAATTTGGCACAGATCTCTAGAAAAGTCAAGTTCCACACCCGTGTGATAACTTTTATAGAGATCTGTGCTAAATTTAATGGCGATCCTTTAGGGTCCTACACATGGATGGGTCTCATATGATCATTACTCTTTTAGAAAATATATAATTTTGAACATGGAGATCATGAATATGAAAAATAAATAAAATTTGAAAACTAGAAATAATAATTATATTAAGAAAACATTTGAACCGTTAGTTACAATTGTTTTTAGATGGACAACCTATTTGAATCCATCTTTAAGATGGATGATTTATACCGCCGGATGACATACTATAGAAATGCGGTCTAGTCCACATGAAACAATTATTCCAAAAAAAATGGGGACTATCATATAATTTAGTAACATGCTTTCGCTACACATGGAATCGAGCTTATTAATCATAATTTTCAATGTGATTATTTGGATCACATATTCATGTGTCCTGTGCTCCCATAGCACAAACTTTGTAAGCACGACTTCACGGTGCAAAAAGGAAGAGTAGGGCTGTAAATGGCAAGGGGTTGGGTTTGGGTCACCCCAACCTGGACCAAAAGAGACATGGTCCTAATTGAATCCAAACTTAGGTTAGATCCATTTTATTAGACCCATACCCAAGCAATTAAGTTGGGTTAGGTATATATGGGAAATGATCTCATGTCACCTTGTCATTGTGATATAATGAAATTACCACTCTAGAAAACCATGTTTGTAGCATTTGTATCAACTCAACTTTACACACACATTCGGAAGAACTTAAGAGTGGGTTCAAATGATGATAAGATAAGAAAAAGTATACATAGGTGGGTTGACCATGTGCAATATAGACCCAATACAATACCTATCTGGAGGTATGAGTTGGTTCAATAGAAGGCTAAAAAGGGTAAGGGGTAAGCCCAAAAGCACATAATTGGAAGTAGTGAATAAATATATAGAGACTTATGGCCTCACTGAGGGTATGACTCTTGATAAAGCAAAATGGCGGACCAAGATTCGGGTGCCCGACCCCAAATAGTTAGAAAAAAACTTGATGATAATGGCAATTATTTTCATTCAAATAATAAATTCCAAAAAAAAACAAAACTCAATTTTCACTTTAGATATGGTCAAAATGAGTATCATCCAACAATGAATTTTGACCATCAATTTGGTGAATTTCAAGATCTAGGCTTTTATAAATTCAAAATCAATTTATCTTTGTTTTTTAACATTGCTAGTTTAATGGTAATAAACGTATCTAAAAACTTTGAAAATGAAAAAGATTCTTATAAGGTCTAGATCTAAGCATCTCATTAAAATAGGCAGGTGGGTTTTCACAATTTACTTTTGTTGTGGTTGTTCATTAGAGTAAAAGTAATGCACATTTAAAATTTGAAATCAAACAAATGGCCTTAACATGATTTTTGAATATTATTTCATTATATATTATAGAATGGTTGCATGAAATCACTATATCTATCTTGACTTGGGTTTGGTTCGAGTCCGAGTCTATCTTAGACCAAATCGAGCCAAGTTAGGTCCATACTGGATATTCAGTATGGACCCAACCTGACTTGATTTGGTCTAAGATAGATCTAAACTCATGTTAAACTAGTCAAGATTAGCCATACGTTTAATGACGGGGTTCAAACCTAGACCATGGTTGTGTCAACTTGTATTTGACCCCGATTGCCATCCTTGGAACTTGTTTGAGAAATCGGCTGGTCTAACTCAGATCCTGTCGAGCAAACCAGAATTGGCCACTGGTCGAGCCAGGTTTGGCCAATTTAGGTCGTCAAGCCAGTTATTTTAATATATAATCCCAAAAAATAAAAAATTTATTTGTAATGTATTTTTGAATATTTTGTATCATTTTAGCAACTGATGGAATGTATTTTGGCAATGAATACCTAATTTTACATTTTTTCTTCTTCTTTTAATTATTTTTAAAATACCCTTGGGCACAATTGATTTTTTAAAATTTATTTATTTTTACTGCTTTTCAACTTCATTTGTTTAATTGTACTGTAAATATATGTTTTATACGTTATAGGATTTTTTTGATATTTTTTAAAATTGGGAGTCTTTTTATCCCGCCTTCGACATGCCCGATTAGGCCCGGTGAACCGGCCGGTTTCCGAGTTACTTCAGAGAAGCCAAATAAAAGGAGACCGAAAAGTTATCCAAATCAGCAGCAAGGAGCGCAGGAGGGTGTTCAAATTCCGCCATGGAATGCCTTCTCCCCAGGACGGTATGTCCTCTGTTTCTCTCTTCCGCCGCCCACCCCAAAAAAAACAAGTTCTGAAGAACTTGGTAGTCTTGACTCACCAAAAATAGTCCCAAATTTAGCAAAATCAGTCTTGTTTCAAAATGAATATGCAGCCTTTAAGTGACTAGGGTTTTGTTTAATTTTGGATTTGGAATAACAGAGTTACTGAAACTGTCCGAGCAGATTGCGACCATCCAGAACTTTGGAAGTGATTAAATGATCAGTTTTGCGAAATGATAACTTATTCGAATTGTGATGAACTTCTGTTTGATGAAATGCTCTTTAGTAGATGCTTATAGATGAAAGGCCAACAAATCGGGAGCCATATAAAAGAACTCCTATGTTTTTTTTTTCTGGGTAGATTAGTCTATGGTTTAAGACTTTAAGTTATATCAGCCTTTCTCATCTCATCTCTTAATCCTGAACAATATACAGGCGAGGAGAACTGAGTAGCTGCCCTGAGTTTTCATTTAGATATGCAATTTCATTCAGATTTACCATGAACCAATTTCATCAGATTTACCAAAAATCATCTCAGTGTATAGATTGATAGCATCATGTGTTAGCATTCAGCTATACAATTTCAATTCTTGACATTGGGAGTATGGCTAGTGTCGCATTAAAATATCTGACTGGATGTTTGGGCATTTCCTGCTTCACGCTAGTGTCCTCTGAAAATTGATCGTATGAATAATCACGAGTGTTATTTTTGGAGGTGAACACCGACTTTGAATACCTTAGCATGAAGTTCACACCATTTGGTTTGAAAAATGTTAAAGGTTAACATTTAGAAGTGTTAACTGGTCAAGATATTGATATGTAACACAACCCCTCTTGGTTTTTATGGTTGGTAATGAAATTGTCCCTTTGTGAGTCTTTTCCTATAGATGAACGTATGTTACTTTGAAGCTGTGTTTGTAATTGGAGGATGGAGGGAGCATCAGAGGTATTGAGGTTGCAAGTTTTGAAAAGGAATTGTTTGGGGTTGATCCCCCTTGAGAGAGTCTCACGTTGGGAGAGAATCTGGCTTGTGGAGTGCAATCAGGCATGGATAACTGTTTACTAGTTGCTTCATTGGAATTTATCTATTTGGTTATAAGTTGTATTTTCTGCAGCGTTGTACAACTTTTCTTCGGTGTTGTTATAATTATCTTTTCTGTGGTGTTTGTTGGACAATTTTTTAAACTAAACCTAACTAATAACATGCATCACCATGCTCTCAAATGTAAAAATCTTTTAACTAGGCTAATGCTTGTCAATTGTACTTAAAGTGTTTGCAAAACATGCATTGGACTGTTTCTTTTATATCTTGCAATTCATGTCTTCCAATGTTAGTCACAATCTGCAGTTTCATTTGATGGAAATTTTTATTTTCTCTCATGTTTTGTGTGATTATGTTTCTAATTAATAATATTTGTTTTCAGATCAAGACGCTACCCAAAAGAGACAGATTATCACAATTTAGAGAACGTGGCTTACATAAGTTCTGTACTGATGATCACTGGGGAGGAAATTTTGGTATCTCTTGTTCTAGTTCTGGGGGAAGACGTGGTTTTGGGCCTGAACCTTCCAAAAAAGAGAAGGTATTCAATATCATAATGCTCTTACCTCCTCTTAGAACTCCTTGAAAATATGCTTATTATATTTTTGCATTTCCAAATCATCATCTTCTTCAACATTTGTGACAATTCTGCATTCCTTGTGTCCCCCTTGATCCATTTTATTAAGCTGATTTGGAGTTCATTAATCCATGATTCTAAAATATATGCCAGGGACCTTCATTCAGAATGTGGAGTTTGTATTTTTAAGTGACAAAACCATGCCTAGAGGTAGAACTTCATTGAATTGAGTGAATGATTATTGTGTATGAGTTAGAAACATAATATGCTGAGTTGATATTTTCCCTTTTCTACATAAGATTCTTGAAAGCTCCCCTAGGAAAAAATAGAGAATCTAGTCATGGAGGTTGGTGAGGCTTGGGATGTTGGTTGGTGAGACTTGGGCTGTTGACAATTAGTCATTGAAGCCTTGAGCAAAGAATCTCATACAAGTTGCATCAAGTATTTCTGATTAGAGCTCCTTCTCTTTCTTGTGGGATGATGTTTTCAATTTTCCATTGTGTATGAACTTAATTTGGCATTTATTAGTCATTTCCAATATAGAAATAAACATCATTTATGATCCATAATGTGGCAAGTAAAAAGTATATTATTTTGCTTTAATTTTATCAAGGGTGTTTATAATGAATTGTAAGAATCGTTCTTTGTTTCCTTCTCTTACTATGTTAAAGATTGAAGGCTCTGTAATGTATTACATTATATTGTATCTGGGTTGTGTGTGTGTGTGTGTGTGTGTGTGTGCGTGCATACGTGCATGCGTGTTTGTTTGTTTGTTTATCGGTCAACTATATATTTGTGCTGACATGTTTGTGACAAATATGTATTCGAAGTGTTTGTTGCATTTAAATCTGTTTTGCTTCTTTCCATATCCACAGGCCAATCGCTATAATATCTCAGGAGAAGATAGTGGCCGTACACCACAACAAAGGTAGAGAAATATATCTGATTTCTATGACTCTATATTTCCTCGTGAATTAGCCACAAATGACATATTGTTTGACTATAAGAGGATGTATGGTGGTAATGTAGTTTGTCATATGAAATTTATACATACTACAAAGCCAATTATCTCTGAGTTAGAACCTCACAAATTACAGGTTATAATTTCTTTTAATCGTTCCTTTCCTATCCTTTGAGTTATGGTAGGTGGCAGATAACAATATAAATCTTGCTTGATTTCTAGGGGCATACATCAAGGATTATCTATGGGGAGGCTCTTAAGCTTGTCTCTAAGTTCAATATATGGATTTTGTTGGTACAGATTCGTTGTTGTTTCTGATGGAGATCATTCTAGTAGGATTTTTTTTTGAACTTGCCTCTGGCTAATCCAACTGACACATTCATGAATTGTTTACAAAATAAACTCTCAAACGGGCACAGAGAGCTCACTTTGACCATTGTATAGCTCTTGTGCCGCCATGGCGTTCTCTCAATGTGTTACAAACACCTCATTTTTTAATAGATTCTCGACTGTCATGCTTATGGTTATTTAGATGATATAGTGATTACTGATGATTAGACTCATTTATCCCTTCCCACACAGAAGTTACCTTGGTTGAAGTGCATGGATATCTTACTTTCTGGGTCTTGAAGCTGCACATTCTTCTTAAAATATCGCTGCCCCTCCAAATATGTGTTTTCAGTAGCGAATCACTTATAGACCATAAAATACCTTATGTACTACAGCAAATGTAGCATCCCTACCTCCTTACTCTTTGAAATCCTACCTCTAATACTTTCACCCATCACCTCATGTTTTTAGTACATGCCATGCCTGGCGGTGACTTGAACACCTTAACCCTCAAATTATTGTTTTATGATAAATAAACCCAGGGGCATCATGACAACTTGGTTGCTGTATCCCATATGATATAACCAAAATGTAAGATCCAGGATATTTGTGAAGTTCTTCCACTGTGATCATAAAAGAGTGTCTCGTGCATGCTACCACTTATCAGTTACAACAAATCCCACTTCATGGTATTTGCATTAATTCTTCTTGCCGTACATCAAATAGTCGAATATCTGGTTTAGTTCCTTGTTCTTGGATTGGGCCCTTCTTTATTAAGATTGTTGAATATCAGATTTCTAGAGCGCCATGAGATATTCACGAAGGGCACAGAGGAAGTACAGTGGTTGGCCTCTGGAGACTGAAGGAACTGGCAGACACATGATACCATGGAGCCAACCTTGAGAGTTGCTGGCTCCATTGCTATCATTGGACCACTTTCATATCTACATATCTAGGTGTATCACAATAGAAAATTCAGTCTTTTCCGACAACTTATCTACAAAAAAAAATCGATTGTCATTCCTGGTTCGACAATTTACAGATTCTTTGATGAAGTATTTCTCTGTTTCTATACTACTTGGCATGGTATCCATCACATTATTTTGGTGGTGTGCCGATTTGTTCAAGTACCGCAAGATGACTTGTCTCGCGGCAACGCATCATATTATTTGTTATGGAAAAAAAGAATTATGGACCCCTGCAATTGCACTGATACTCTAAACTCTAAACTCTAATGACTAATGATTACACTGAGCCCATATGGATTCTGAACTAATGCATTATGAAAAGGAAAAGTAAATGGTAAATTAAGGATTTTGTCATATTGTCAACATTAACCCAAGCACATCTTTTGCTGCCCTATTTGTTATTTAACTTGTTGTTTGGTTCGTTTATGTTATTTTGCATAGATTTCCATTTGCTGCATTTTTTGTACTTTGCTATGTTTATTGGTTGGTTATTATTGTATCTATATTGTTTCTTATCAACTCTTCCTTGCTTAATAATGGACTTCATCATTTGTTCCAGAAAGTCGTCATCAGTGCAGTCTGACATGTTTAGTCGTAAGTTCCCATTGTTGTTTGCTTCCCCTTGTTGAGACATTGTTACTTTATAGTGTCATGTTTTATGTTTTATCCTCAATTCAAATAACCCTGTACCATTAACTATGTAATTATTTTTTTCCCAATGATAAGAATGGATGATGCGAGCCTGATAGTTTTGCAGATCCCTTGTTTCTTTGCTTGTCTAGATTGATTGTTTTGTTATATTTTCAAGTTTAATTTAATCTAGATAACATTCAGTGACTGCATTAAAAGGCTTGTTGCATTAAAAGGCTTGTTGCATTAAAAGGCTTTTTGCAACTAAAAGCCTTGTTGCAACTAATGGTCAAGTTCCTCTTCTCATTATCATGATCATCACAATCATCAATGTTTTGTTGCTCTTTCTAATATGTCATGGTTTTGTTTATGTAAATATGCTTCAATTGAGTTCTTGTATGCATCCATATTTACTTGTCACAATACTTGTTTTGAGCCCCTCAACTTCGGGAATGTTATAATAGTTGATAGTTTTGAGATATAAGATGAATCATGGTAATGTTTTGCCATTTTCTTTTGTTTATTTGCTCTTTGACTGTTATTATGTTGATTCTAATCGATAGCTGATTCTATTCACCCTATTGTGGGTTATCTAATATTTACATTCTTCGTCCAAAGGTTGCATGGCTTTAGGGATGTTTTGTTTCCAATCTCATCAACTATAGTATTTTATGTGAACTAGAGTTTTCTTCGCAAAGTTTTACTGGGATTTAAGCAGTAACCCTCAAAACTTAGATGTATGGTTGTCTAGTCCATATGATTGAAGGTTTTCCTCTCTAATGCCATAGGTTCAGGTCTTTTAACCAAATGTTGTTTGAGTTGCAATTAACACCAAAATTGATTGCATAGGAAAGTAAGCTGAAAGCAAGACTTCAATTTTCATAGTAATGGGTCACATCTTCCAAATGCAGAATCTCATAGGAGCAAGTCACCCCCATGATTGTAGTGTACCCATCAGTTGTTGGCCATTAGACATTTGTGAAGAGAAGAAATGGTAAAATCGTCACTCTTATGGCCTTCAGTGCTGATGGATCTGTGATGCCCACATTGTTGCCCCTAAGGCAGTTAGGTCTCGTGTCCTATGGCCACAAGCCCCATGTGATTCGGGCCTTTGAACATGTTCAACATGATTCCGATATCGTCTAATCTCTATTTTCTAACATGGCCCTAACATAGACCCAATAATTTTCTTTCATTTCCTTCTTGTTCATGAACCACATTGTTTTGATGTTTCATATTTACATCCGTAAGATTTTGTGGCGAACCCACTCATAAACAAATGAAAAAACTAGAATATTGTATCTTGTGTCTTACTGCTTCTTCTCTGACTCGCATATGTAGTTGGTGAAGTAACTTGATTTTAATGCTCGACATCGATTCTTGACTTTAGAAATCTGTCTTCCTTACTCTCCCTCCAACGGCAAAATAAACAATTGTTCTCACCAGGATTTGAAGACCCAGCAAATCCAACTTGGACTCGACTGAGTTCCTTGGGCTTTGGCAGCCTGCTGTCCCTAGAAGCCCCTCTACTTGCTCAGGGGTTTACTATTAACATAACTGCTAGGGTTACCATAGTTACTGGGGTGATTGGTCAAAAACTAAGCAAGTTTCTAACAAGCTCCCAAGTTTGTCAAGACTCGCCGAGTCCGGCCATTTTCGGATGGGGGGGAATCAAACCTCCTTTTTCCCATTTTTATCTCAACCAACCAGATATTTGGTCTGAAATTTAGGTTCTAGGTTTAATTTTGCTTGTTCCATCTATTGAATTAGTTTAGATTTGAGCTAAAAAAACATCAAATTTCTCAGATTTGTAAGATTATGATTTTCAAACTAGGGTTTGGCTATGATTTCTTCGCAACCTTAGCTTGATCTTAATTGAAAAGTGTTACCTAAGCCTATGATTTTTCAGTTTTTTATCAAATCACAGGACTTATTTCCCATAAATAACCACTCAAAATCTCATAAACACGAGATTTTGAACATCAGAACACTATTTGGTCTATTATTTTAAGAGCTTGGATCAACTAGTTCTGAACTGGAATTTCTGAGATCTAGTTTAGGAGTTCCAATTTGGGGCATTTGAGGACCCCTTGGCAAAGACTGGAGGCATGCATTTGCACTGAGTGCAAAGATTGGAGGATCGACTTTGAAGTTTGAAATTTTGGGTAAGCGAAATTGGGTTTCATTTTGTCCATTTTAAATTCATATATCTTATTTTTTCATTAATATCTGTAGAGCTAATAATATTTTAATTAATGTAGTAGTTTTATTGTATTATCTCAAAAACAATAATTAAGATTTCAAATTTTCCTCATTTTTACTTTTTACATGAGTAATGACACTATGAGACCCTTCCACACCCATGTGAGTAGGACCCCAAAGGATCACCATTAAATTTTGGCACAGATCTTTAGAAAAGTTATGACATGGGTGTGGGACTTGGGTGAATGGGTTTTCTGGAGATTTGTGTCAAAATTTAATGGTGATGCTTTGGGGTCCTACTCTCATGGGTGTGGGAGGGTCTCATAGTATCATTACTCTTTACATATATATAGAGATGATTTTTATGTCTTTATATTGTTGGGTTTGTTTTCTTTTTCTTTTTTAAATTTTTAGTTTTATGTTTTTTATGCTTTTAGGTTGCTTGGAATGTTTGGAAAGTAGTTTTTCCTCCTAAAAAAAAATTTAGCAAATGATTCTTTGATGCATAAAATGATGTTGCTATAGACGTATTAACTTAATGTTGCTAATATTTTTTTTCAACTCAATTTGCTAACTAGATATTGTTTATTGGCTCTAATAGGCTTAGATCAGTGTTCAGAAAATCGACTTGGCCAAGGTACTCGGGCTTGGCCAAGGCGAGTTACTCAGGCATGTCCGAGGAACTCGCTCGAGGCCAACTCATTTGTTTTTTCTGTTTTTTAAAGAAAATGAAGAGAAAAAATAGTTATATATAATATGAGCGCCACTTTTATCAATGAAGTAGTAGACTGACGTGCTAGTTAGTCCCCCTTGTGTAAGCGTACCTCTTTACAAGTGGTCTTGAGTTCCATTCTTGCGGGGGCTATATTCTTTTTGGAACTCCAAAAAAATGACATCTTTAAAAGTGGTGTTCCTATCATATAAAAAAAGTCACAAACATTAAAAAAGTTGTGTACTTTAGTGGGATTTCGAATCCCGACTGCGTTCAAATTTATGTGTTAGGACTAGCCGGGAAGCCTTTTGAGCACATCTGACTTAAATTTGAGGTATTAATATAATGAAACTTTAAAGACATGTTATACAACCTACTCGCCCAAAACTTGCCTTGCCCATAGGCCGAGGCCGAGTTACTCGGCCAAGTCCGAGTGGCCTAGGCCAACTCTCAGAACATTGGCTTAGATTGTTTCCAAAGTACCATTTCCTCTTGAAAACCTTAGTAATTTAGTGTTTTATCATAATTTGATCTATATAAAAAATATTTTGGTTGGGTTTTATGCCTTTAGCATGCCTGGTTTTGTAGGCTTATGACATGTAATGCAGAGAGGGGTAGGGGTGGCAATCAGATCAGATCAACTCTTCTCCTGATTGGTCGACTAGACCCTTGCCTGGGTCATCCTGGAAGTCTTGTTCATATTTCTTCTTGCTAAGGGAGAATAATAAAATCTCATCAATGGAGTAGTGCTTCCTACTCTAGAATCATATGCAGTTTAAAGTGGGCTGTCTTGATTACTCTGTGTGATTTTATGCATGTGTTGCAATGGTTTCTGAGAGTCCCAATTAATCCTTCATTGTAAATTCCCAATTTCTCCGTCATTGTAAAAGGTGATATTAAAAATATTTTTGTTGCAGCTTCATGCAATTTTAGTACGTTTTGTGCTTAGTGTTTATGTCTGATCTATTTCATGTGATTCTTGATAAAGTTGATTTGTTAAATTTTAATTTTAATTTTCAATTGCTATCTGTAATTTGTCGTAAAATGATCTAGATTGACAACTACTGATCATTAGAATATGCAGAGGCACCTAAAATAGTTAGTGGCTTGGATGGAAATCCTAGCAAGGTTGTGGTAGGCCGCGATTTTGAAGAGAAGTTGGAAGCAGTTCGAAGGTACAGATGTTTTTGGTCATCTATATGCTTGCAATATTGGATACACACATCGCATAGATTTTTACTACGTACATATGGTTGAAAACTGAAGAAAGTGATATGATTTCTTAAATAAATTTACTTCTGTGTTAAACTTCTTTAGGTTTTGAGCTTTGTCATTTTCCATTTATTTCATTGTTGTTCACATTGCTCCTACAACTTGATGCTTCTATCATGATGGAAAAGTATACAATCATCATCATTATACCCTTTTCCCAATTAATTAGGTTAGGCTACACAAATCCTAGTTTGCCATTCTGCTCTATTAAAGGCCATACCCTCAGTGAGGCTAAGCCCTCATATCTTTTCATACTACTTCCAACCACATCCTTTTGGGCCCTCTCCTTGCCCTTTTCAGCCCTTCCACTTGACCTAACTCGTACCTCCTAACAGATGTTGTACTCGGTTGGCGCCACACATGGCCAACCCGCTTAAGTTTACTCTCTCTCATCTTATCTCCTATTAGTGCCATATCTAAATTCTCCCGAATGTATTCATTTTGAATTTTATCCCTTCTTGTTTTGTCACCAGTGATTTAAAAATTGGCGAGTTGCAATGGACTCGCCCGAGTCGGCATGGGAATCGGTTACCCCATGCCGATTCCAGTGTAAAACCGGGAACCGGCCGGTTCTAGAACGAACCAGCTAGTTCTGCACAGTGAACCGCTTGTATGACATCATACACGGGTGAAAGTCGCCTGTATGACATCACATAACGAGTCACAGTGAGTCAACACGTGGCAAAATACCGATATTCCTTAAGTTCACACATGGACGATTAACATCACCCACCGGCCGCGTGTGGATGGCAACCTCGGGCACAGCGCACAAACGTTTATGAACTTACAAAGCAATTTATAGAAGCGAAAGTAAAGCTTGCTGTTGGATGTGGTATAATTCCCACGGTGCGTTAAATTACGATGAATTTTGGATAAGTACTATTAATGTAGATAACAATTGCACTCGCGCTGATGTGGCGGAGTGGTTATCACTTTGTTGGTAGAGCCTTCACGTCTCAAGTTCGATTCCGCGTTGGACCCATTTTATTTTATTTTATTTTTGTTGACAATAAAAATAAGCAGAAAGTAATTTTTTTTTTTTTAAAAAAAATTATTTTCTTTGAAATCTCTCTCTTTCTATTAACAATTTTTTTTACTAAATTTATTGTATAAATCTAAAACATTATTTTTTTTTAAAGAAATTTATTCCATTTGAAATCTCTATCTTTCTATTAAAAATCTCTTCTACTAAATTTATTCTAGAAATCTAAAAAATTTAAATTTTGAAAAATGCATTCTAATAATTTCTAACCAAATTTTTATTTTGTTTATTAATTTTTTCATTATAAATCATATATTTTATTATCTTTCTTACAGTTCTCAATAATACATTTTAAATTAGACCGTATTGCAAAATATTTTAGATTTGTTATTATTTGTATAATAAAATAATTATAAAACTTAAACAAACAATTTTAATTTCAGCATATAACATTATAGTTAGTTAGGTTGTAATAAATTTGGATTATAGTTAGTTAGTTTGTAATAATTTGGGTATTTTTAGGGGATTAGGGCTTTCCACCAATTTGAGATTTTGATGGTCATTTTTTGTCGATTAAATCTACTCTTTATAGTAGTCCATGTATGATTATATATTTTATCCCTGATAATTGTATGATTTTTCTTAGGTGTGATGTAAATTTAATGGTTAACATAAGTTTATACAGATAAAAAACATATCAATATTCACAAATTGATGAAAAAAGTGAAAGTTAACAATGGAGTACCCTCATTTTTTAGATTCCTAAAAGACAACATTTATAATTAATTTTAATAATTTTTTTTGATTTTTTTAGAGCTTAATCCGATAGTGTCGGCTGATTCCCGATCCGGATCGTCGATTCACAGATTCGGATGGTTTTGAAGTGCCCGATCCGGGGCACCGATCCGTTTTTTAAATCACTACTTGCCACTGATCCATCTCAAAATCCTCATCTCTGCTACACTCATTTTGTGGGTATATTGTTTTTTGCCTACCCAATATTCTACACCATAGAGCAAATCTGGTCTCATAGCTGTCCTATAAAACTTGCCCTTCAGATTCATTAGTATGCGGCGATCACATAAAATTTCAGTTGCACATTTCCACTTCGTCCACCCGGCTCTAATTCTGTGTGCGACATCTTCCTCAATCTCTCTATTTTCTTGGATTGTGAACTCAAGATATCGAAAGTGCAGTCTTTTTTTGTACTTCATGACTGTCAATCTTAGCTACTTCCTTGTCTCTACTTCTATTATTACTAAACTTGCATTGCATATACTTTGTCTTAGACTGGCTAATTTTAAAACTCTTGAATTCTAGAGCAGCCCGCAAAAGTTCTAACTTTGTGTTGATGCCGTTTTGGGTCTCATCGATCAAAACTATGTCATCTGCTAACAACATGTACCACAGTACCTCATCTTGTAGCTTTTGTAGTCTCTTTCTATTTCAAACCCTTAGGGAAATTTTCCACTTATAAAGCCATAGAGAAACTTGTCTCTAGGCAATGTGGGACCATAGTTGCGTGAACCTTGGGGTTAAGGCCACGGTTCCACCTTAGCAACTCGATCCCATGGTTCCTCTGAGGGATCTTAGAGGGAGTTGAGTTTAAAGAAATAGGGATCTCGCTCCTTATAAAATGGGATCTTGGTCTATGTATTTGCAGGATCCCTCCAAGGAGAATCTCCTTGGTATTATATATTTATTTCTTTAAAATATGTTAAACTATGATGCATATCACATGGTGATATACTAGAATTATGGTTTTTCTAACTATACATTAATATCATAGTAAGCCAATTTATGATATTATTAAACTGTGTTATTGTAGTAAATTGGAGTACTATAACTACGACATTGGTAATAAGCTAAGGGATATGATAAGGGATTGAGCAAGCATTAGCTCGGTCCTAATTTTATCATATACTACTAATTGAACTCATTTTATGTATAGTGGAGCATAGATCCCTCCAAGTCAAAACCTTGATCCCAGTGACATGGGATATCTTAGGATCTAGCTCCTTAACATGTTGAATGTATGGTCACCGATCCTAACCTTAGGGAGCATCCACCCTCTACGGGTTCGGCATTCCCCTCCAGAATCCCCTTTCGTCTCCAACAATTGTGTGTGGGACTAAAACTTTCATATGAGCTATACGTTTCCTTAATTTTGAAAATTGCCCCAACAAAATGAAAAATTTCAATGTTTGTTTGAAACATCCTTTACCAATACTAACAGGATTTCTATTTTCATTGATAATCTTCTGCTGCTCTTATTTTTCACTTACATGATTTTCTGAAGTATTATTCTATAGAATAGGTCCTCTGCTAAACCTACCTCTTACTTTGGGACTAATAGAACTTTGAATTGCAATTCCACCTGCCCTTGGCAACTTCCCCTTCATCCAATATAGACTGACTGACTGGTAGACCTATGAATTGTGATTCCACCTATCCTCGGCAGCTTCCCCCTCATCTTTCAACAATTATGGTTGGATGAAGTAGTTGTAGTTGGGACTAATACAGTAATGAGGTACGAATTTGCATTGAAAGCTTGTAGACTTCTATGTGCTAATGGTCGTCCCTTCTTGGTACAAGTTTTAAAATTTTCAAAGATCTTGGGCAGGGTCATGTGGTAGGGAATTCCTGCACATGTGATTCTTTGTTTTCTTCTAATAGGTGTTTATTTATCATTTTCCTTTTCTCACTCTTAGTAGTTGTCCATGACCACCAAATTGATGCATGATCCTTAAACCTAATAGCCAGAAAATTCACTTTTTTATCTTTACGAGGTCCATCAGAAAATGCTGTTTTACACTGCTCTTACAATTAAAAATAAAAAGTTTGATGTTTAAGGTATCTATGGAACTCTTCCCTTATCCCATGGTCTTGACCGCACTCTAGGACTCGAATCAGCCCAATCTTCGAGCCTTTCTACTCCCTAGGACTGAATCATATCCATCATTCGATCCTCATGATGATAATCTTTTTGGTGCATCCCATGTTTCTTCAAACAATTCTAACCTTCTCTTAAGCTTCTTAAGTCTTTTCTTTCATATGGGAGATTCCTTTACGAGCTCCTTGAGCATGGTATCTCCTTTCCACCGTGATTTCTACGCAATTGATGTCGGGTATAAATGCAACCAAGGTTGTGAGAACGAGAAATGCTAGAAATCCACAATAAAACACTAAGGGGCTGTTTGGGTACATGTATCTCTATTACGTGAAAATTTGCTATTTTTAGTGTTTGGGTACACATATAGATGGCAGGAAATGAAAACATAGTACTCAAGATTTCCCCCAAAATCGTGAAACCCATTTCGCGCTTGGAGGGCTGGGACATCTATTAACGGGCTTGACGGTAATTTAAGCCGTAGTCCTGCCATAAAATATTAAATCGACCTATTTGCTTTGACGTCCATTTAAAAATCCCTCTCTCTCTCTCTTGTATGCAGTTCCCTTCCCAACCGTTTCTCTCTCTTCCTTGGTAAGCCCTTCGCCTTCTCTCTCTCTTCAAGCCATCTCTCTTTGTAACTCACCTCCTCTCTCTCTCTCTCTCACCGTCGTTAAAAGTAGCGCTCTCTCTAGGTACAACAGTATCAAAAGTCCTTTCTCCTTGAGCCCCAAGTGTTAAGCCCTCCCCCCCTCTCTAAGCCCTCTTTCTCTCTCTCCCACAGGATTACGTTATTGTAGTTGCTTTCTCTTCTTCCTTATGTAGTTCCTCTCTTGCTTGCCTTAGCACAAGAGCTAGACGGAATGGGTATTACCTTTATCCTATAGGCTCTTAACATAGCCCAACTCCCCGTGGTGCCCTACTTCCCTAAAAAGTAGTAGGAGAGAGAGTCTACTCTAAGCCCTTGGCTTGTCGCATTGATCTCTCGAAGAATTGACTCATTCAACGACTATCCGTCTTTCCGTCCGTTCCTGTCCATTGCTCAAATCGGTCGTGAGAATCACGTAAAAGCAAAGCGTGCATCTGGGGGAGATGAAGGATTTGAAGGCTAGGGATCAGGTGGTGGCGGGAAGTTTAATAAGAGCAGGTCCATTAATGGCAATTAAAGTGAGGAAAAAGGCAACCGATGGTTTAATGAGAGCAGAGCCATTAGTGGCTATCAAAGTTAGGAGAAAGGCAAGAGATTCGATGGTTTGCGAAGGCATTGGCTCGTTATCAAAGAGAATTTACTAGGGGGAGTTTCTCATAGCTCCATCAATGGCGGGTTAATGCAAGAAACCGAAGCTCCATTGAATTGCAGAAGCCTAAACCAGAGAAAAAAATACCCAAACTTGGCTGTAACTTCTTATGGGTAATGACAAAAACCTGGAAATTGGACATTGCAGAAGCTCAGGCCATGGAAGTCCCACCATTTTCTCTGCATTTTTTGATCTATGGTGAGAACCAGAAGAATTGAGGTCTGACAAGATTAAACCCAGAGCAGATGATCTATTTTCTATGCAGTTTCCTTCATTAGTTAAAACCTATAAGATGTGAGAAGTTTCACAAGCAGCCATTAAAGACTTCTTTCTCCAAAGATTTTCAATTGAAGAGGTTACAGAGCTCAAAGCCATGAAAAACCCCTCTTTTCTCCTCAAAGTTTCTGAAGAGAGAAACACATTGCAAAGAGAGAGGGTATGAGAGATTTTTAAACAAAATACTTCTATCATGACATAGATTAAGATTTTTTAAGTAAAAATATTTATATCATGACGTAAGTATTTTACCTATAGTTTCAAATGACATTTTATCCTAAAAAAAAGTAAAATATTATGATCTGTACACAAAAACATCGCATTACTATAAGTAAAATTTATGCAATTTTTCCAAGCCAAAATGAGTATAATGCATTTCCAGATTTCTCCATGACATAGCCAAACAGTAGCAATATATTTCTCAGGTTGTATGCAGATGCTACCCAAACAGCAAAAACTCATTTTCAGATAATGTATTTCACCAATAATATGTCATGCCAGTAATGTACCTCACAAACACTATATTTTCAGGTACCCAAACGACTCTTAAAAACCTTAACTATGATTCGCAGGAGTTAATTCTGGCGATAAAGAAATTTCTTAGTGTGGAACTCCTAATTAATTCTTATTATAGGTTTACAGAAGTGTTTCGACAGAAATATCTGAACTCTTTTAAGCACAATCATTCATATTTTCTAATCCATCTTGTGCATGTAAACTACCCCATTTCACTTAGTAAATCAAGAATAATAGCAAACTACTTAAATGTTTAATTGATATTTTTGAGTACTTGGCTGGCAAAATCAGAATTCATTGATCTTTTGTTAATAAGAACACATTTTATTTGTACCTAGCTTGTACTCTGTGTGTTTGTGTGTGTGCATGTGTATGTGTGTGTGTCGATTGGAGATTGAAGCCTTACATCAAAAGTAGAGGTAAATACCAATAAACTACAAAAGCACAATTCCGATGGTAGAGAGCGAGAGAGGGAGGGGGTTCTATCATACAAGAAAGTAATATTCACTCATTCCAAGGGGCAACATAAACAAAGCTCAGTATGAAAGCAAAAGGCTATAAGCTAGAAACATAAAATGAGAATCGTCAAAGGCATAGGGCAAAAAGAACAAAAGGAGAAGCCAATCCATATTCACTGCTCAAAATAAGAAAACACAAAAGTCCAATAGAGGAGCATGTGTGTGTGCGCATGCATGCTTCTTTTCGTAAAAGAAAGCAAAAAGTCAATCACATTAATGGACAACAAGCAAAATCTACAAACAAAGCTCAGTACGAAAGTATAGAAGTTATAAGTTAAAATATTACTAAGTGATATGGATTCATATTTAACACAACATCCTCAAACATCCAACAATGTTTCTTCTTCTATTGCAATAATTGGCCCACACTAGTTGCAATTAAGCAACCCACATAATAGAGCCAATATTTCTTCAAGTAATGTTTAAAAACACGATCTTGGGCTGCTACCTGTTAAGGTCCAGAGCCTTGGTCCGACTTGTGGGAGTCCCCAGTTGAACAGGTGATTTAAATGAGGAATTTAGGGTTAGGAGGGAGACATGGGCTGAGTCTTGAGGTTTTGTTTCCAGACTTGCTTGGGCGCCTACCCAAGCTGACTTAGGCTAGCTCTGAGTTGAGTCGTCTACTCCTAGGATGTAAGCCCATTTATGAGTGTGGCCCTTCAAGAGGGTGGCCATTAAGCTTTCACAAAATCTTGGGAAATCTATTGAGGAGCCTCGCAGGAGACAAGCCGTCATAGTAGGATTAGATTTCACCACGAGCTGAACTTAATAACACCATAAATTGATCCACAGGAAAGTTGCTTTTGAGATTTTGCATGGACAACAGCCGAACAAGGTGCTGGATTTGGTACCTCTTCCTAGGAAAGAGATCTACCGATGACACAAAACATTATCTGAGTATGTTCATGAGGTTCATTGGCAGGTACGCGAAAAGCTCAACGAAAGTTGTATCTTAGGTGAGAGTGCTTTTGTGGTGGTGCTTTCATGTGCTCGAGTACAAAAAAATTGGCCCTTGCCATGTGCTTCAAAAGATTGGTTACAATTCATATAATACTGAGCTTCCAGAGGGGTGAGAGATTCTCTCCGAAGGTTCTTGGTATTCTGACCAATACTTGGCATTGAAGTTCGTATAGTCAGTACTTGGTTCAATGGAAAGGCGTGCTTGAGTCAGAAAATTCATGGATTATAGAGGCATTAAAGAAGTTTATGAACTCGATGGTGCGGGTTCTCTCTAACCAGGGGAGACTAATGTAGGCCAGCTACATGCAACAAATTTCAAGGACGAGGTTCCGGCCTTTAGAGACATTTTCAGCCATGTTTGTGGGGTGAAACCAGCAAAGCAGATTATAGTGTCACAAGGCTTACACTTTTGTTTCTGAAATGGGGTCATAATAATGATTTTGACATCGAAGCAAAAAGTTATGCCTATGCGAAGTCAGGGTATCTCTTTAGGGTTTTTTCTAAGATGATTTTTGTCTTTCCATATTTCAAAGCGCAAAAGTATCAAATTTTGCCTCAATTCTAATTGGGAGTTATAATTACATTAGAATTAGAATTAGGATTAGGGCGACTAAATAAAGTCTTTAAAAAAGGGTTGTATTAGAGGTTTTCCTTGGAGTTGTATATTATTTAAGAACATAGTTTTGATTGTTTGAGCGAATTCGAGCCAATGAAGCTAGGCTCATCAGATTCCCTTTTGATTTTTGAATTATGTATCTATTATTCTTCTTTGTATTCAATTTGAATCTCTCTCTCTCTCTCTCACTCTTCCTGTTCCCCAAAAAAAAAAAAGATTTTCTAATTTTTTTTTTGTCCTGTGTTGGTAATATGGATTCATGTCTCTTTTTGTTCTTTTGCCTTATACCTTTGACACTTCTCCTTTTGTTATTTTTGGCCTATAACCTTCATTCATATGAACTTTGTTTGTGGATTTTGTATGTTGCCCATGATTTCATTGAATATAGAATTTCGTCCATTTCATCCTCTCAACCATTGCACTTATGCCTTAGTAATTAATTGGGATTCAATGGTTCCAAACAGACACCACACACACATCGAGTGCAAGCTAGGTGCAAATCAAGTGTATCCCTACTAGGAAAGGTCAATGAAGTTTAATTTTATCAACTAAACATTAGAAAATATCAACTCTATAAAAATTTTGAAATTCAAGTAAACAATTGAACAAACACAAGAACACCTATTAGACTAATATGTAATTAAAAAATATGGATTGCCAGCAAGGCCTTTATATTGATTTGCAAATGTCTGATGATTCAAAATCTTGTTTTATTGCACTGGCCCTTTCTTTCCATTGCACAAAGGATAGAAGTTCCTTCTTTACATTGCAAGAAGCATGGAAGTAATTGAACTTCATCAATGATATAGTGTAACACCATGTACATATTGTTATTGCTATATTTGTTGGACAAACGTCTGTCAACCCTATTCCTCTACCTATTGGGCAACAATAAACTTTTGAGAGATTTTGAGTGATTAGATACTTTTTCTCCTTTTTTGCTACTATTGAGGACAGCTTCTATCTTTTCATGAATAGCTATTAATGCATGAAGATCACACTATATGGTCATGCATTGACAAATATTTACTGGTTATGTTTATCTTTGTCAATTTTTTCTTGTTGATGCTGTATTCGTTCAATTTCCAATTGCACTTGTCTTTACTGCAGCTTTTATCGGAAAGATCAATGCTTCTCATATGTCATTTATTCATTACTAGTCTATAGTGTGTCATCTCAAGATTGCATGACTACAAACTTTTCTAAGGTCTGCACTTGAGAAAGTGAAGGAGGAGGAAGAAAAACAGTATCGAGCAATAGACTATGATGGCCCAGTTGAGTCAGAGAAAACAACAATTGGGCTCGGTACGAAGGTATGATGCCAACCAACATGATGATCTACATATTTGTTTGTGTTGATATATTGATACTTGCATTCTTAAAAGGATAACACACTCACATGAATATTTGGAATTTGAAAAGGTGGGAGTTGGAGTTGCTGTTTTGGCTTTTGGGCTGGTTTTTGCGTTGGGCGACTTTTTTCCTTCTGTAAGGTAAGGGTACAGCCTATCTGTTCTTTATTTAGCATCTAATCAAGGAAATGTAGTTATTTTTGTGTTTATACCAACAGGTATGAGTATGATTATTTCAGAACTCCATAGCATATGGATGGACAAAGGCCATGCTATTATTGATCTTATGTTATGAAGATTCTCAAACTTTATGGAATGAGTCAAAATAAAATTTATTTGGGTTAAATGCCAACAATATTCTAAAATTGAGCATGTTTTGGAATTAAATCCTTCATTCTCAAAACTGAAGGATCTAATCCCAAAATTTTGTTTTGCAGCTACTATTTATAAACATTTGTGATATAGTAACAAAACATCCAATAATGTACTTGAAATTGCATGAACATGTTTCTTCAAATACTCAGTATTTGATGATTGGGATCTCTGGAAATTTTGGGTTACCCAAAATGATAGACTGCACAGCCTTTGAAAATGCTATTTATTTATAATCAACATTTGTTAATGAAAAGTGCGCTCAGAAACACTAAAAGAGCATATTTTTGATATCTTGGGTCAATAATCCAAGGAAATGGAGAGATTGAGGAAGATGTTGCACAAAATTAGAGCTGGGTGGGCAAAGTAAAGATGTGAAACCAGAGTTTTATGTGATCACTATATACCAATGAAGCAGAAGGGCAAGTTCTACAGGACAACTGTTAGACCATATTTGCTTTATGGGGTAGAATGTGTACCCATAGGATGGAGTTTATTTCAGATAAGGATGTTGAGATAGATAAGTGGCAAGACAAGAAGGGATAAAATTTGAAATGAATGCATTCGGGATAACTTAGGTGTGGCTCCATGAATGGTGTGGCTATGAGGAATTCAAGGTATCAAATTTTAAAAATTTCTTTTTACTTTTATTTCAAATACCTGAATTTCACTTACATGAGCCACAATATGTTGTTGTGAAGTTAAAATAATGCCCTAAATGCAACCTAGGATCTTTATTTTCACTGCCTAGAGAAATATAAATTATCTGAGAACTTTAAGCTAACTTCCACCATAATTTTTAGCACAAAATAAGTTCCTGAAAATTCACAGAAAATGAGAAATAATACTGAAAATTAATTAAAACTACTGGGATGACTTACTAGAAGATGTTGAAGTTATCCTACTAGGACTTAGTACACCTTACATCCGACTCCCTGACCAATGATGCACTTTTACTCCTAATGATGTTGCTGGAAATTATGAGATGGGGAAGCTTTATAAACAATACTCCTTTATCTAGGGTTTTAGAGATCTTAAAAATAAACTAGGGTTACAAACCCTATAAGAAAAAACTAGGGGAGAATTTGTGAGTTGATTTCTCTAGGCTGGGCTTCTCTTTTCTTTCTTCAAAATACAACAAAGCTTCTCTTCTAGGGTTTCATATTGTCCCACCCCCCTTTTCTTTTCTTTGGGTGGCATGCTACAAAATAAGAGGAGAGACAGAGAGTGGTGTGAAGGAAAGAGAAGAGAGAGAATGACATGAAAGAAAGAGAAGACTTGGGGTGTGTGTGAGAGAGAGAGAGAGGGGATTTAGTTGGGTGTTTGAAAGATGTTCAAACTAGATATTTAAATAGAAGAAAATCCATATCCTAATTGGAATAAAATCTCCTTAGCATGTCTAATCTAATTTCTAGCTAGACCTTTTAAAATGATTAGAAAATCTGTGAGGTACGAGAAATTTTATCAGTGCCACCCATCCCAAAAATCAATCATGATTTTGAGTGGAAAGATAGGAATCTTGGCCCCCTTCGACTTTGACCCAAGTCCAACTCCTAGTTAAAATTGAAATATAATCAATTTATATCATAGATATCCCATAAGGATAGGAAACCAAATCTAATTTGCACTAGATTTCCTATCTTAACTTTTTTTACAATTTGAACCATATCAAATATTTAATTGAAGTGGGGTGTGCCCCCCTTTTCCTATAACGGTGGCGTGCCCACTTTTTTCCATAAAAAGTGGCGTGCCCCCCTATTGCTTGAGAAGTGGCGTAAGGGCTATTTATACCTCAAAAAAGTGCGTGCCACCTTTAATGCTAAAAAGGTGGTGTGCCATTAAAATTTTTTTGAACAAATCGTTTTTTTAAAAAGTGGGGTGTGCCCCCTTTCTTCCTGAAAAAAGTGGCGTGCCCCCTTTATGCTTAGAAATTGGCGTGCCACCCTTGGAGCTCATGTGGGCCCCACATGGGTGGCACACACATGTGGGGGCTAGATCCTTGGTCCCTACATGTGCTATATAGCAAGTTCTGAAAACTATTTCATAAATACCCTTTTAATGAAAAATTACAGCAGAAATAATATTTTAAAATTTTGAAAAAATATTTAGAAATCATATAAACATTTCTAAATACCAAAATACAATATACTAGGAGTAGATTGGTTTCAATGGGTCAGAATTAGCAACAACAAGGGCACTCCACTCGCCTTAGAAACCATGATCCAGTGTTGTTTTCTTATCCAACCCAACAAAGACTTATGACCTACAGTTTTAAAGTAGGGGCTCATGATTGACTTGTTAAAGTTAGATAATAAACTGTGGGACCATGATCTTGGAATGGGGATTTTAGTTTCTCCCTTTAAGAGAAAGTCTAGTACTTGTCACCACAATGCAAAAGTGGTTCTCTCTATGCATATGTACACGTGTCCCTTTAAAGAGCTGCTTCCCAGTAATGCGGCTGTCATGTTCGAAAGTTTTTTGAAGCTTTGGTCCTTGCTCTCATTGGCCTACAACCACACACAAGAGACCATACAGTTATCTTGGTCTACAAACATCATCCATAGGCATCTCTCCAATCTCAACAAGGGATGACCCAATGCAAATCTTTTTCCGTAGGTCCAGGTGTAAGGGTTTTGGAAATGACCAGAGCCATAAACCGCCCAACCCGTGGTCAATCAATACACACTCTCAATAAAGTGCATATTCCACTATAAAATAGCACATTTACAAGCTCTTGAGGCTTGTAGACGCCACAAAACCCGGCATCTCCCACTTGGCCTTTGAACCAACCACTCCCTCTCAATTTCTCTCAGGCCCATCTTATGTGCATGTTTGGTAAAAACACTTGCCACCATTCTTTTTGTCAAAGGAACTGCTAACATAGCTTCTGTCGAGAGATGTGCAATTAGAATTTCTCCTGCTCGGATCTTGTTGCAAATGTTGTAGTAGCATGGCTTTATATGACTCTATTTCTTATGAAACCTTGACTCTTTTGATACACAAATAGCTGCCTGGTTGTCGCAGAAGATTCAGATGCAAGGGAACTTAACTGGATCAAATATGAATTGATTCAGGAACTCCTTCAACCTGGTTGCTTCTTTAGTCGTGAAACAACATGCCACATACTCTGACTCCATTGTCGAGAGTGTAATAATATCCTATTTCTTTGAGCATCAAGAAACAACTCCACCTACAAGCGTGAAAATATATTCGGATGTGGTTTTACTCTCATCTGGATCGCCTTGATAGTCTGCATCTAAATATCTGTATATCTATATATCCGAGCCTCCTCTATAAATGAGTGCGTAATTTATGATTCCCTTCAAATATCACAGTACTTTTTTGATGACCTTCCAATGCTTCATGCCTGGATTACTCTGGAATCTGCTAATCAAACTCATGGCAAAAGACAAATCCAAGTTTGTCCCTGAAGTAACATATATTAGTGACCCAATTGCACTTTTGAATGGAATTTTATGCATGGCTTCCTTTTCTTCTGGAGTAGTGAGACACATGACTAGGCTTGACTAGGCTAAGCTTGGTTTTCTTATCAATGGGGGCTAATATGGGCTGGCAATTTTCCATTTCAAATCTTTCAAGAATTATCTTACAATATGTATGTTGATATAATTGAATAGTTCTCTCTTTTATGTTTCGAGTAATTTTGATTTCCAAAACATATGATGCTTTACTAAGATCCTTCATATTAAAATGTTGTGATAAGAAAGCTTTTGTCTCCAATAAGAGACTCATCGAATTACTGGCAATTAACATGTCATCTGCATATAGAGAGATGAAAACCATGTCACTCCCATTGACCTTGGCATATATATAGTAGTCCTCCTGGTTTGGCACAAAAGCAGCAGATGATAGGGTCTCCTGAAACTTAATGTACCGTTGACTTGATGCTTGTTTAAGGCCATAAAGGGACTTATTGAGTTTACACACTAGGTGTTCCTTTCCCATTGCTATGAAGCCCTCTGGTTGTTTCATATAATTTTCTTCTTGTAACTCCCCATTCATAAATGCAGTCTTAACATCCATCTGTTGGAGTTTGAAGTCGAATGGGCTGCTATAGCTATTATTAGAATTTTAACAGAAGGGAATTTTGCTACAGGGGAGAAGGTGTCACACCCCGAATTCACTAACATTCCTGAGGTGTGATAGACTATTCTTATACTATATATGCATAGAACAAAAATTACAATGGTGCATTTGATCATAAGTTACAAGGGGAAGGTCAATCATGCCCACAAAGTCTTCAAAGATGATCTTGTTGCATTCGAACAATGAGATTGCAATTACCTTGAAAAAAATATTTACCATATTTTGATGAGTTTGGCTACTCAGTACGTGATCATCATGGCCTTAAAAAATAATCATGGTTGGAAGATATAAACAATTTCAAAAGGGAGGTCTATTAAAAACAATGCGAGCAAAAGCATTTATGGAGAACAATTTCACTTTCAGAAATGCACAATTAAACATTATCCAAATGATTGAACTGCATACAAACATTTTAACAGAAACACATAACTCAAACGATTTCACAAAATACCCTACTGGCGTCCCAAGTAGGTCACCTATATACCCCACCAGCGTCTTGGATGTGTCCAAACAATCCCTGCAGGTCCAAACATACCTCATCAACGTATCAGATGAGTCCAAATAGTCCCTACCGACGTAACCGAATAGGTCCTAACAATCCCTGCAGGTTCGATCATACCTCACCGGCGTCTCGAATGAGTCCAAATAGTCCCTACCGGCATAGCCAGATAGGTACTAACAATCCCTGCAGGTCCGATCATACTTCACCGACGTCCCGAATGAGTCCAAATTGTCCCTATCGGCATAACCGGATAGGTCCTAACAATTTCTGTAGGTCTGATTATACCTCATATGCGTCCCAGATGAATCCAAATAGTCCCTACTGGCATAACTGGATAGGTCCTAACAATCCCTGCAGGTCCGATTATACCTCACTGGTGTTCCGGATGAGTCCACTTATACACAAATTATCTCTAAAACTCTTTTAACATTAGAAAGCAGCAACATCATATATGCAAAGTATCATTGAAATCATTAACAGGAATTCACTTGAAGGAATTTAAACAATCACTTTCATTGAAATATCTGTAAGTAACCCGTCAAACATTTTGGCAATAATTTTTGAAAGGTAACAGTTCTGAAGGACATTCTTGAAATGTAACATGATAAACAGTCTAATATCAATAGAAGAACTCTTATGGAAATCCAAAATTAAATACGGAATTATTACAATTTATGGAATTGCCAATTTGCAAATAATCATTTCATAGGCAATACTACAATCAAATGCAGAAATATCAGTTTTTCAAGTAATCATGCTGTCAATTGCACATGAATTTTACAATGTCTAAATATTCAAAACAGTAGAAGGAAATATCACAATTTTACTAAAAGCGGAAATATCACCTTTATTTCTAATAATTTACAGTATCTAAAATTCTTAACAATAGACAGGAAAAATAAATTTATTTCAAATAATTTACAGCATTTAAAATTCCTAACAATAGATAAAATATCACAATTTTACTAAAAAGATTATTTTTCAAGACAATGAGGTCACTTACTTTCATGATGCCGATATGCCCATGGGATGATCATCCACCTATCGTGATGCATAAATACACGGTCAAAGCCTGAGAAAAGAGAGATCTAAGAGACTATGTTGCTTTTAGGCATTGTGTCGAACATTTTGCGCATAGTGCTTAAAAGGTCACATCGCGCATACAGATTGATGAGGTGATTGGAGACGATAAGGTCGTTTAGAGAGAGAAGTAGCCATCTTTTGTGGAGAGCGGTGCCGAAGAGTGGGAGCTTGAGATCGGTGCAGGCTTGGAAGAGAGTAGAGTAAGTCTAAACGTGGTGGATAGTTGGAGCATCTAAGATAGAGAAAGATTGAGCTCAACACACTACTAAGTGTGAATTCATTTGGTTGTCAGAAGAGAGAGAAATTGCAGAGAGTGGGTGGAGAGTACAAAGTGCATTTTGTGTCTGTGAACGTGCCTTGTATAAAATCATCAAGGACATTCTTAGAGAGAGAGTTTCGTTGGCTGTTAATGGTGTTAAAGAGCGTGGGGTTGCGAGTTCCTTCCTCATCTCTCCTGTGGTTCAGGCTTGCCTGCTCATGGATCTGTTTCTTCTTGATTCCTAGAGAGCGAAAGTGGCTGCCTTCAGATGAACTTTATCTTTATCTCTCACCTGCACACATTATGTCTGTGGCAAGGATGGATTCGTGAAGGTTGCAGTGAGGTGGCGATTTGTTTGTGAAATCTGCTGCCTCTTCCATAATGCATTGATGGGGGATTTGTTGATTCAAGGAGAAACCAGCAGCTGCTGTAGCCATTCCTCTTCTTGAGCTATGAATTTGTTACTTTAAGAGAGACGTGGAGAGGGTAATGGGAGGGCTGGACGGTAAGGCATGAGAGAGGGCTAATAAAATTATAACACCTAAAACTGTATGTGTCCATGACACATGAATTAAGATTGGCAAAACAAAACGCTTAGCGTACACATCATAGGGCAACGTCAAAAAGAGGAACGAGTGGTCCTCTTGGGCCACATTATAAAAGTGGTCTACTATTGAAATGGTTCTCAAGGCAACCAAAATGATATTACTGTCAGAAAAGCTAACACTGCTAACCTAAATGAAAGGATGCGTAAATTAATGGACCCATGGTCCATTTTGACACAATGAATTTTATTTTATTTTATTTATTTATTTTGTATTTATTTTTATCAACACTATTGATTATATTTTTCAGTTTCAAAAAATTTAGGGTCGTCACAGAAGGTCTCATAATAATCTATTCCTTCTTTCTTGGTAAAACCTTTAGCAACTAATTTGACTTTGTATTTCTCCAACTCCCCTTCTGAGTTTATTTCTTCTTATGAATCTAATTTGACTTTGTATTTCTCCAACTTCCCTTCTGAGTTTATTTCTTCTTATAAATTCACTTGTAGCCTATAGGTTTTCTATCAAGAGGTAGTTTCACTAGTTCTCAAACATTGTTTTGTTTGATCGAGTTAAGTTCATCATTCATTGCTTCTTCCCATTGTGCCTTTTCATGATAGGTTATGGCTTCTTGGTGGGAATAAGGTTCATGTTGGGATTCTTCTTCAATTCTCTCATAATATTCTCCTAGATTAGGTGAAGAATTCAGGTTTTCTCCTAATTTGGTTACTTATCCTAGGACGAGGTGGTTCAGGATCCATGGCCTGGCTTGTGTCATTTTCTATCTCATGAAACTTGGCTTGTTTCAGAGTGGCATGGCCCTCAAGAAACTCTTCCTCGAGGAAATGAGCATCCCAACTCTCAAGGACAACCCCTGTGTTAGAATTATAAAAACAGTATCCCTTACCATGTGATGGGTATCTTGTGAAGATGGACTTAACAGTTTTAGGATCTAATTTTGTCCTATTTTGATGGGGTATTAGGACAAGGCCAGAGCATCTCCATACTCTGAGGTGATCAAGGGACAACACGAGCAGTGAAAATCTCATGAGTTAGTGGGACAACTTTTGTGGGAGTTCGCTTAGGGATATAGTTTTCTGTCAAAATAGTTTCTCCCCAAAAATTTGGGAAGAGTTTAGCATGTCCCATCATACTCCTCACCATTTCCATCAGGGTCCTATTCCGTCTCTTAGCTACCTCATTTTGTTGAGGAGTGTACGACATAGTATATTGATGTGTAATACCATGCTCAATACATAATATTTTAAATAGTCGTGAGGAACATTCTCCACCCCTATCAGATCTAAGGACTTTAATTTTCTGGTTTGTTGGGGTTTCTACCTCGGTTTTATACTCATTGAACCGATCCGGGGCTTCAGACTTTTCACTTAACCGATAAACATAGCCAAAATGGGAGTGATCATCTATAAAGGTGATAAAGTACCTCTTGCGGCCCTTAGTGGCCACATTCACAGGTCCACAAATAGCACTATGGATAACCTCTAATATATCAGCAGCTTTCGGAGCTTTCGCAAATGATTTCTTAACCAGCTGTCCTTGAACACATGATTCATAAGACTCTGGTTAAGTCTCCATTTAGATTACTTAGTAATCCCTCTTTCTTTAATCTCTTCATCCTTTTAGGATTTATGTGCTCTAGTCTCATGTGCCATTTGTACGCATTATCATTGTTATCATTATGACATGAGACATAAGAAATGTAATTCTTTATTACAACTGAAAAGAAACCTTCTACAAGATGACCATTCATGACTAATTCATCTCCATATTTCAACTCCACCTTATTAACAGTGTAAATGGTGGAGTAGCCTACCTTAGCCAATATAGTGACCGAAACCAAACTCCTCATCTCGGGAGCATAAAGAGTTGCTTTAGGATCATGCTTTTGCCATTCTCAAGTTGAAGGACGAAGTCTCTAATACCCAGAATTCACATTCTTGGGTGCTTTTCAGTAGTGCCCCATGCTCAGGGTTTTGGACGTGACTAGGGCCATAAACCGCCCAACCCTTAGTCAGTCAACCCACACTCCCACTGTAATGCATATTCCATTATAAAATATCACATTTACAAGCTCTCTAGGCCTTTAAAGGCCGCAAAACCCAACACTCCAATTGGCGATAAGATGATAGAAAGTAGACTTATTAGGTGGGTTGGCCATGTGCAATGCAGACCCAATATAATATCTGTTAGGAGGTGTGAGTTAGTTGAAGTGAAAGGCTCAAAAAGGGCAAGTGGTAGGCCCAAAAGGACATGGTTGGAAGTAGTGAGAAAAAATATGGGGACCTATGGCCTCACTAAGGATATGACCCTTAATAGAGCAGAATGCCAGACCAAGATTCGTATAGCAAATCCCAAATAGTTGGGAAAAGGCTTGGATGATGATGATGTTTCTATTCTCATTGAGCTCAAAATGAGAACTACACACCATAATTAGGAATATGCTCAGGTCATTTTTAGATAGAAGATGGCAAATCCTTTACAATTAGGCCATGATTTTATAGAACATAAAAGGTTGTAACCTATCGTAATAAAAGAAATAATTTTATGTTTTGTGCTCTTGTTAATTCCAATAAAAGATATCGTTTGAGGATTGAGTGTACGGAAACTGTGGGATCCGATCATGCGATGAAAATGCTTCTTAAGGATTTAATAGCTGTGTACTCAGGCTATACCTTTCCATTTGATGGTTCTACTGTGCTTTCAGATACAGTAATCTCTTGGCTTTTTCTTGAGCTTTCACTTGGCATGGTCAAATTTTAGTTGCCGTCACATTTCACAATGCCATTGATTCTGGGTAGGCATCTATTTTTTGTTAAATGTATTATATTATGTTCAAGCATTTTCTTTTTGTGTTTCAGCACCAATAATGATACTGTAGTGGAGGAAAAGAACCTGTCAAAGGAAGAAAAGGACGCTCTTCAGGTAGACTTGTACATTATGTATAAGTTTTTCATTTACATATATATCATGTAATCTTAGGATATTTTATTCCCTTTAAGGATTTTCATTTGGCATATGTCTATAAGGGTCCTTTCATTTGAGCTGGAATGCTGCGGTCTGTATTGCTATATATCATTTTGCAATGGAATCCTGTTGCAATTTTACAAGTCCTCACTGATTTTTAGATATGACTATGTAGCATAGATACTTTATGTTTTACCCCTTTTTTCCCCTCTTCGTGTTACTTTTCTTGGGATCTATATCTAACAAAATCTATCTGTCATTTAATACAGGTATTATTAAAAATGTGTCTTTCTTCTTATTGGCACACGTTTTAAGTTTCATTTTACTTTTTGATTGCTTTCAGGCCAGACTTCAAAAATTTGAGGCTATGCTTGCTTCATTACCAAAAGATGCCGAGGCACTTGAAGTGAGTTATGATTATCTTGGATAACTGGATACTCAATCTACTTGAACTGTTATTTATTTGCCTACCTGTTCCACCATGTTCCAACTTCCAACATTGTCTTTAATGTTGTTTTTTTTTGTGTCCACTGTTTTCTACTTCTAGTGGCAATTTTCTGAGGGTCTATCTATCAAATAAATATATTGCTGAAATTCACGTACACAGCAATTTATCTTTGAAAACAATCAGAATTTTCCTGAGCCTATGAAAGCCTGACTAGTGCAATAGCTTAATTTGGATTAAGCATGTATGTCATTTTTTGCATTGATCGGAATTGGCAATTAATCTACTAGCCTAGAAATTTGGGATTAATCAAGATTAGGATGGGTAATACTTTCCTTTGGAAAGTTATATGGCTATCTACCTAACATCTGGATTTTAGTTGGCCTACTAGTTTCAAATGTTTCACGTTCAATAATTCTTTTATAGGAAAAAGTTTATAAGAGGTTGCAACATTATATTGTAGAAGTAAGGTAATCCAGTAGAAAGGAGTATTCTGAAGTGGGAAAGCCTTCCAATTGATCATTTCGACCTCAAGATGTATGAATATAAAGAAAAAAAAAATTCAAGTCCTAAAAATATTCCATCTTGTAACAAGTTATCGGAACTGTCTATTTTTCAAGATTTTCAAGTGTTTAGATATTTGCATGATCTGCACCATTTTTTAAATTATTCTAAATTTTATAATTAGGGCCATCGTAAGTTTTCTAAATCTGGAATTACATTTTTCAGAAAAATTTAGAAGTACGCCTTACTTGTATAATATAAGGTGAGCACCTTATACAAACCCCACCTTTCTTTAAAATTTTTGTTGTTGATACCCTCTTCTCCAGTATTGTGTTTGAGGAGCCATCTATAATTTCCTGTGTTTGTCGGCCTTCAAATTCTGGATGGAATCAAATGTGCAATTATTTCCCAAAGATTACAATATCAATATGTTAATGGATTCATTGGAAAACAGAAACAATTTTGCTTAATTTTCTATTCTTGAGAGATTGATAATTGTGCACATTTGTCCTTCTCATTAGTATTTCTGCAGGGAGCTGCCGTTACTCTTGCGGAGTTAGGGGAGTATGGGCGGGCTTCATCTTTACTAGAGAAGCTCATAAAGGTTTGGGCATGTCTACCTTTTCTGATATCTGGTGGGAGACTTTAGTTGTTGGCATTTTATATTTAGATTTTTGAAACTTTGTCATCTGTTGACATATCTAGGAAAGGCCAGCATATGTAGATGCCTATCGATTACTTGGAGAAGTCAAATTTGAATTGAAGGAATTTGAAGGGAGTGCCTCTGCATATCGGCTTGCTGCATCTGTAAGATTGTTTTGGGGACTTTATTATGAATGGCATGGATTATTTTGAATGAATTGAATAGTTAATGTATTTTGGTTTCTCAATTCTTAATAATGAATTGAATAGTGAAGAAACTTCTCTTGTATTGTCATCTCCTTTGTATAAGTGTATAGAAAGTCTATAGATGCAGGTTTATTCCACCGTTCTTACTGCAGGATGAGTCCTGAAATTGTATATTTGTAAGAATCACCATTGTAATGTTGTGCGTGTGCATGCGTGTGTGCAAGTGTGGGATGTGCTTTTGTGTGTGCTTATGCGTGTATATGTGAGGGAGGGTGGGTGCGAAATTGGAGGATGGGGAAGCTCTGGCAGAACTGGATCTTAACTTCTGCATTAGGAGAGGCCAATTTCTCAGTTATTCATGAATTATTGCACTATTTCCACATAACTCGAATTCCTAGTTGTCTTTGACGTGGCTTTACTTTTTCAAATGCAGATTACCGAGAAGACTGATCTTGAAATTTTACGTCGTTTGACAAATGCATTGCTTGCTGCTAAAAAACCAGATGAGGTTTGTGAGTTCATTTTATTGGGATCTTAAAGCATGTTTGTTCAACTGAGGTTCAGAATATTTGTTATATTCGTCTCTCATTCTTTTTGCTTTCCATCAATTTGATTCATTATCATGCCTCTGAAGTTCTATTCTTCTTTTTATTGTGAATATATTTTGGAGGATATGCATATTCTATATGTAAACCAAATAGATTATGCCCTCTGTATCCAATCCATTACGTTTACAGACAAGTGCCTTTTCTGCAGGCTGTTCAACTGCTTTTGGCTGCTCGTGATAGAATAAACATTGATACACTAATCCCAAATAAACGTGACATTCCAGCTGATGAACAGGACCTGCCCATTCAGGTGAATTATGAGATTATGCAAAGACAGTGCTTATTGAAACTGATTTTGACTCATGTGACCATTTAACTCTCTTTGTGAATGGAACTGAACTAGTGGAAATAGTACTTTGTTGGACTAATCTGATCTTTTGAAACAAATAACTGTGGCTATAATTTCTTCAGTCTTGCATCATAATGCACACATACTTGTTGTTGCTCACAACTCTCTATTAAGTTGTTAACCATGAATAGTAAATTATTTAGTCTACCCACCTAAAACAATGTTCCCATTATATGGGCACATATACAGGCATCCATGTTGGGCACATATACAGGCATCAAAAACCCTGACATTGTGACACCAGTACAAATTATCAAAATAAGATAAAAACATACAATTTAAATATTTTTCAAAGTTCCTATTTAATAGCAACTGACTGGGACAATCATATTTTTTTCTAAAGTTGGGATGAATCTGCCATCATTTTGTATTATTTATGTTATTCATTCCAAGGGATTCTTGCTTGTTGACCTGATCATTATAGAAATCCTGGACTCCATAGTTTAGGTACAATAGCCTGGACTCCACAGTTTAGGTACAATTTAGTTTGGTCTGAACCTTGTTGGAAAAATAATATAGGTTGAAATGATGGCCTCATTGATATGAATTTGCTATCACATTGTTCCTTGTAGGCATGTGATGTAAACTAGATTGAATGGAATGGTTGCTCAAGTCTCGTTGCTGTTTGATATAACACGATTAGAGATCGAATGTGCAGGTTGAGCTGCTTCTTGGAAAAGCATATTCTGATTGGGACCATATTAGCGATGCTGTTGCTGTTTATGACCGACTTATCTCGATATTTCCGGATGACTTCCGGGGATACTTAGCTAAGGTAATTTCTCCTCTATCATCCGTTATATTTGGACATGAATACTTCTAATTGGTTCTTATCAATGTTAAAAAAGAATGCCCATCCAGATCGAAATCTTTCAATCCATATTAGAATTGGCAAGGAACTGTCCCAATTCCTGGTTCCTTTAAATAACCAGGACTTGGTCCAATTTGGACAAACTCACTCTGTTCAATCTAAGAATCAGGCGATTCTATGACAAGAATCTGGTAATCGCTGATTCTATAATGTAACTGAAATGAAAAATATCTTATTCTCTCATTTTTTTTCACCAAATTTTGTCAAATTTGTCCCAAATTGTTCCTCTCTCATTGATCTACAATAGCCCAACAAAAAATTTTGAATAAAAAATGAAAATCTCTATTATCGAATTTGGGTTTTTTTCCTACATTTTCTTACACTTCCGCTATATTCTTTGAATCTCCTGAATTTTTTATCTATTTTTTTCAAGTGTTATTTGATCATTTTTAACACTTTAAAGGTCTCATCATCATCGTCAGAGTCTTTTCCCAACTATTTGGGGTCAGCTATACAATCCCGGTCCACCATTCTACTCTATCAAGGACATACTCTCAGTGAGGCCATAAGTCCTTATATTTTTTCTCACTACTGCCAACTTTGTCCATTTGAGGCTTTTCCGTGCCTTTTTTGAGCTTTCCATTTGAACCAACTCGTAGCTCCTAATAGGTGTTGTACTGGATCTACACTGCACATAGCTAGCCCATATAAGTCTACTTTCTGTCATCTTATCGCCTCTTGGAGCCACACCTAAGTTCTCCAATGTATTCATTTTGAATTTTATCCCTTTTTATCTTGCCACTCATCCATTCTAACATCCTCATCGCAATTGCACTCATCTTATAAGTATGTTGTTTCTTGACCACCCAACATTTTGCCTTATAAAGTAAAGTTGGTTTGGTATGCGGCGATCACATACAACTCTAGTTGTGTTAGTGTATAAAACGAAGTCCAAGTGACATAACATAAATTTTTTCTTTAATTCAATGCAACAATGCTTGAATTACATTAGTCTTACATCAACTTATTCAAATCCAGCCACCAAACTTGGCTTCAAATACACTTGAAAGGAACATTACAACTCTAATTGGTCCATTGTCTTAATACAAGACGCAATATACATCAAGGAGATTGATTAAACACATGAGGTTACACTTGATCTCAAAATACAACAATATACAGAAAATTGCCAAATAATTCAAATACAATCTCCCCCTCTACCAAATACAAATATTATATATGCATAATTAATTTGATCATAGGAAGCCTTACATGGTGCTCATTTTTCCTGGATTACAAGCTTAGGTCTTAGCTATGTATCATGGGATGACTTCCGATGGTATAAAACGTAGGCCAATAGGAACATCAAATTAGGAAGTATTCAAGCATCATATCATCTAAACTTTCATGGCTCATTCTAACATATGAGAGAGCTTAACAAATTGGATCCCAAATTGAGGAAAAACATAAGAGAAAAGTAGGCACAAATCACTCTCAATTTCGGTGAACAATAGAATAGCATGAGCATGGAGATTAGGGAATACTTTTCCTCTTAAAAGTTCACCAAAATATTTAATAAGAGAGTGAATTAATTGGCTGATTTGGATCCAAAATTTGCAGACATTCGGCCAATAAAATTTCAACAAAACACTATAAACAATCTTTCTAAACTTAGATCACTCAATTAATAATCAAATCATCAAACTCAAGGAACAATTTAAACTTGAAATCTCATGAATCAAGAGGAAATTAGATCATCATAAGTTGCTGTAAATGTGGATTTACAGCCATTAAAAGGCTTCACGAAAGGGTTTGATGATGGTCTCTTCAAATAATCTAGTATCCATGGGGCTAGGGTTTCATCTAAGCTTGAGATCAAGGTCGATCAAGGTCAACTGGAGCTTTAATGGAGGTTTCTCGCTAGATCCTCACATCTTTCTTTCTTTCTCTCACTAGGATGTTTCTCTCATGAAGAAGAAACAAAGGAAAAGTGTGCTTCTTTCTATGAGAGAGTTTTTTTCACTAAAACAAGGAGGTGGAGAGAGAATAAGTAAGATGAAGGGAGTACCCCATTGTATAAGAATTAAGAAGAGAGAGAGATCGGTGGAAGGATGAAAGGTGTACCTCACTTTTTAAGTATTTCTCTTACTAATAACTTTAGTAAGGAAGAGAGAGAAAGGGAGAACATTGGGCGTGGCTTTTTAGACAAGAAAGAATGAGTTAATTGAGAGATTGGGGGGTATTTATAGAGTTTGGTGTAGAGATACTTTAGATGTGTTTTAATCTTGACCATTGAAATACATCATCTATGGGTTCAAAGTGAGGCTTGATACTAGCCTACCATCCACCATCGTGCCATCTTGATGTGTGGTATGGATTTAAGCACCCTTATCCTCCATTTATAATCCATAATTCACTCCAAATTCCCCTTGTATAAAAATGCCCATGCACTTTTCAAATAATTAAACTAGAAACCAAAGTGGAGGGTATACCCTTAAGGTAATCAGGCACATTTCCAGCAAAAAATCAAATTAAAAACTTTCATTCCATTTTGAAGGAGCATGTGTGGTCCAATCATATGGTGCCATATGTGTAAGTTAGTTAAGTACGCAATTACAACATATGCCCTTAGGGTTTCAATATAAATATCAAACCCTATGCCCCTTTTAGAATGACTCACATATATGCCCCTTGTAGAAGGGCTCACACATGTACGCACATAACACTTTCCGCACACATTTAACATGTGCGCAAAATGCATTCTTCCAATTTTCAAAAAATTCACAATCCCTTAATTTCAATGCCCTCTTTAAAACAAATCACATAATGACCAAAAGGCCTACCATGGGGGAATGACATCACCCCCACGTCACCTTCTTGTGAGGCTGACATTGAGGCCCCCCATGGCCCACGTGGATACCCATTAGCTATTTGGGTGTCCTGTGCACATCTCAAGGATGCTATCCTTAATCATCATTTTGAAAAACAATTATGGAAAACACATTTTTTTGTTAAAAAAAAATCCAAAAAAATATCCAAAAATTTCAAAAAATTCTTTTAATGATTTTCCATCATAATAAATCATTTTGGCACCATATAAAAATAATTTCAAGAGAAATTAGGATCATATGGAATTGAATTAGGCATCAGAGCACTCCACCCAGCTAGACCTAGAATCTAAAGCCACCTTCTCAATATGACCCAACAAACTCGTGATCCACGGTACAAATCAGGAGCTCATGATATAGTTTATTAAAGTTAAACCAATGAGTAACCCTGAATTCTAAAGTTTTAGTGGATTTCAGGTGCACCTCATAGAGGACATGCCATTGTTTTAAAAAGCGGGCCACCTAGCACCTAGGCGGTCAAAAAGGCTTGGGCGCATCGCCCAGGTCTAGGCGACCAAATTAGGCGGGTTGTCCCTGGGCACTCGCATAGGTGCCAAGTAACTTGCCTAGGGCTTACGCCCCAATGGAAGTGCCCCTCGTTCAGGGCATTTTTTGTTCCTTTCTTTTTTTAATATAATAGGGGCAAAATCAGGGGTTTTAGGTTCATTTGAAACCTAAACCCCATTAGGGCCTATTTAGAGAGAAAAACCCCCAAAAAACTAGTTTTTGGTGATTATCATAGGATCGAAGGGTTTGTCAAAGTTACGAGAAATTGATCTAAAGATCACCCATTGATTGAAGATTCTTTTGAGTCTTCAAGTAGCCAAGTGTATAATATATATATTATATTTCTTTTATTTCTGTTTTTCTCCTCTTGGTTGTGTATTGTGAATTTGTGGTTCACTGGTTTGGTAACTTTGGTTGGTAAATTAAGTTTTAACTATGTGTGGAGTGTGGACTATCAAACTATTGGATAATTGGATATGGACTTAGGATTATGGAGGAGTGTATGCTATGTGGACTTGTGTACTATACATTTGATGTGCCCTAAGTCTCTAACTCTTATGTATTATACAATTATATTTATATTGTTAGACAGCGAAGACATTTTTCTTTCTTTTGGGCAGCTCAGGTTCTTGGTGCCCACCTAGGCGCTGGGCGGCCTAGAACCCCTCGGCCGCCTAGGTGCCGCCTTGTGTTTTCTGAAACATTGGGACACACACATATAAGATGTGGGAGTTCCTCTCTTGGCACATGTGCATATCCCTTCACAGTGGATCCTTGGAAGGGTGGCTTCCCATGCTTTGTGATTGTTTACGTACATGTTATGAGAAGGTTATGTAAGGGATTTAGGTTAATGCCCTCTGTTAGCCTTAGCCTTCTCATACAAGGGACAACAATCGAGCTCCTCTCATCATCAATCACATAAAAGCACATAACCCTAACCCATCACAGAGTCATGAGGCCCAATAACAATAACCGAACCTGGCTACAGGTAACCCTCAACCCTCTCAGTGCCTCTCATATACATACACACTGTCCTCAGGACTCTCTCGGGGTTATGTGACTCTTGGTCTTTGTGTGCCAAGACCTTAAAGTCACATCACGTTTGTACGCTCCCTCTGTTATAAGAGCTATAACATGTCAGTGTTACAAGGCCTTGAAGGGCCATAACTCCAACAGGTTGCAGATCTCCACTTTGCCTACCTAGCTCTAATTCTATACGCCACATCTTCCTCAATCTCTCAATTTTCCTGGATTATTGCAAGTGCGCTCTTTTTGGTATTTCTTGACCGTCAATTTTAAGTACTTCCTCGTCTCCGCACCTATTATTACTAAACTTTCAATCCATATACTCGGTTTTAGCATGATTCTAGAGCATCTCTCCAAAATTCAAACTATGTTGACGCTACTTCGGGTCTCATTAATCAAAACTATGTCGTCCACGAACAATAAACACCACAATACCTCGTATTGTAGGTACTTAGTTAAGTTGTCCATAGCTAAGATAATGAGGTATGGCCTCAACGCTGACCCCTGATGTAGACCTATTGACACCGAAAACTCACTCGTCTCTCTACTAGTTGTCCGCACGCTAGTTATACTTTTTCGTGCAAATCTCTCACCAAATCGGTATAGTATTTGGAGACTCATTTCTTTTTCAATGCGTACCAAATTTAATCTCGAGTTACTCTATCATATGCTTTCTTTATATCAATAAAGATCATGTGGTGGTCTTTTCCTTTCGTCCTAAACTTCTCAATAACTTGTCTAAGTAGGAAAATAACCTCAATTGTTGACCTCCCTAGCATAAAATCAATGCTCATATTAGAGGAAATCAAAAAATGAAATTGTGCGGTTTTTATTATTTTGAGCTCAATTTTTATTCTGACTTAAATATGTTTTTGTTTGATTGAAAACAATATAAAACGATTAAAATCTATGCATGTTTGATGATTAAACTTTATCCATGCAACTGTTTTCCCCCTTTCATTTCCATCTTAATTCTCGTGAATCATCTGATCATGATCGGAACCACCAATCCAGATTGGTTTACGGGAGAGGGCTGATCAAAAACTCAATTCTGGTATTTGAAACAATGGTTATGATTATTTTTGTCTTTCTCTTCTTTTCCCACAATTAGTGTGGTGATCATAATTAATTATATGAAGGAAATCCTCTAAACGACATAGTGCACGCTCTACTTATGTGAAAGGCGTAAAGATGGCTAGCTTTTTATATTGTAGGATGAAGAATATATTAACTGGTGCTAATTCTTTGTAGTAGTTTTCTGTTCTTTGTTAGTAGTGGACCTTTAGATTTCAGACAATCCATTTGAAATGCAATTACAGCTTTGTGATCGGGGAGAGGTAAAACAGGACATGAATTAATGTTTACGGCTTTCAGGGAATTATACTGAAAGAGAATGGCAAAGTTGGAGATGCTGAAAGGATGTTTATTCAGGTAATATTGAGATGTCGGTCATGCATTGTCGTGTTTTCCTGATTCTCTTTGAATATTATTTAAAACAAATCTATTCTACACCCCCAGTGAAGTTCTATGAAACATCACCCCTGCTGATGTGGAGATGGCTGGGCTGTCATTTCTCCAATAATATATGTCAATTTTTTTGATGTATTTTGAGCGGAGGGACTACACACCCCAGCTGTCCGCTGTTGGCATCTGCTGGCTAATGTACAAAGTCTTTACAGAAACTTCGTTATCCTCATTGTTGACAAATTTTAAAGCACACTACTAATCTTAAGAATGGTCTTCAACTCAGTTTCCATGATTCCCAACTTCAATGATCCTTTTGAAGCATCATTACAAAATCTCAAATTGCACGTAGCATTGTGTAGTTCAGGCTTAGGCATTTATTTGTAATGGTGTTTATTTGTAACACCATTACATAGTACCAAAATACACTTTGCATTGGGTACTTTGAGCTCTGATGCCTGATTGTTTATAGCTTTTCATTCATGTATGAGGTTTATAGGGGAGAGATTCATGCCTTCACCATGAGTTCTTTAACCAATTAACAAACTTCATTTTGTCTGCATCTGTTGTTATGGAGGTTCCAGAGCAATTTTAGAGAGAGAGAGAGAGAGAGAGAGAGAGAGAGAGGTGTAGTAGTAAGTA
>NW_006499363.1:160738-212654 GCF_000471905.2 Amborella trichopoda | reverse complement strand
TGATTTCAGTGATACGTTGAGTACATGATAATGCTGCTTTCCAAAATTTAAAGAGATTTAAAAATACTTTAAGTATGCAAGTGGACTCATTCGGTTTGCCGGTGAGGTATAAGTGGACCTATTCGGGACGTCGGTAGGGATTAAGTGGACTAATCCGGTACGCGGGTGAGGTAAAAGTGGACTTGCAGGGATTAAGTGGACCTATCTGGGACGCCGATAGGGATTAAGTGGACCTATCAGGACGCTGATGGGGTACATAGGTGACCTACTTGGGAAGCCAGTAAGGTATTTTGTGAAATCTTTTTAATTATGCATTGACGCTAAAATGTGATATGTATTTCAATTATTCGGATTATACTTAATTATGCATTTTTTAAAGTGAAATTGTTAATGCATTCCTGTTAATAGATCTCCTTTTTAAAAATATTGATATCTTCCAATCATATTTATTTTTAAGATTATGATGATCACTTACTGAGTAGCCTAACTCATCAAATTATGGTAAACATTTTTTTCAGGATAAATGTGGATTCATTTTGAGTGCTAGTCGGGATCAACCTTGGAAGATATTGTTGTTGTGCTAACTTTCTTTATTTACTTTGTAAGACCTCGCCACTGTAAATTTGTCCTATCTAGAAATATATATATGTTTTGACTGTCACATCTCAGGAATATCAGTATTGTAAATTCTTGGGATGTGACATAATATTAACTGTGAGAGGAGGAATAACTCTTGATTAAGTCAATTCTATCTAAGTTGCTTATATATTATATGTCTGCATTTAAGATTTCTAATGATATTGCAAAAAAGTTTGGAATGTTTGATGATGAAGTTTTTATGAGAAGTGATGAGAGAATCAGTATTAGAAGATTAAGGACTATGAGGGTGCATTGTTAATTAAATCATGGTGAAGGAGCAGAAAAGAAAAGGCATTAATCATCATCATCTTCTTCATTTTAGCTTTTTCTCAATTAATTGGGGTCGGCTACATGAATCCTGGTTTTCCATTCTGTTATATTAAAGGCCATATCATCAGTGAGGCCATAATTCCCCTTATTTTTTCGGACTTCTTCTAACTACGTCCTTTTGGATATACCCCTTGCCCTTTTCAGTTCCTCCACTTGAACTAATTCGTACCTTTTAACAGGTCCTGTACTTGATCGGTACCATACATGGCCAGCCCACCTAAGTCTACTCTCTCTTTCTCTCATTTTATTTCCTATTGGTGTCATGCCTCAATTCTCTCAAATAGATCTATTTCGAATTCTATCCCTTCTTGTCTTGCCACTCATTCATCTCAACATCATCATCTCCGCCATACTCATTCTATGGGTATATTGTTTTTTATCCGCCTAACATTCCACCCCATAGAGCAAAGCCGGTCTCACTGCTGTCCTATAAAATTTTTCCTTTATCCTCATTGCCCTTCATCGTCATTGGTATGCGGCGATAATATAAAATTCCAGTTGCACATCTCCACTTCTTCCACCCAGCTTTAGTTATGTGTGCAATATCTTCTTCAATCACTCCATTTTTCTAGATTATCAACATTATGGAAAGGAAGAAGGGGAAGAAGAGTGCATCGGCATTATGGAAAGAAATTGTAGTATTTAAGGATGTGTTTCTAAGAAAATATTATATCAAATATTTTGGCATCATAGATGGATTGGTGATAGATCTTTGAAAATTCAATTCCCAAATTTGTTTTGAAAAGTAGAAAACAAGGACATTTTAAAATTGTTAATATGGTGAGAAGAACATGGTAGAATGCAAATTGGTTCATAAAGTGCAAGCACAATGGACAAACAAATATGGGTCATATAACAATATTTACAAATCCAAGAAGAGGTAAAGAAGAATTGTATACTTCATATGAGGAGGTAAAGGAGAATTGTAAAGAAGAGGTAAATAATATAGGTCAAATGAGGAGGTAAAGGAGAATTGTAAAGAAGAGGTAAATAATATAGGTCATATGAAAGCCATCAACAAAAGGAGAGTTCAGAGTGGGATCACTGTATACTTCATAATGATAGAGCCAGTTGGAAGAATAACAAAGTGGCTAAGGTATGGAGTTTTGCTATCCCTCATAGAATTCAGGCCTTTGTATGGATTTTATATCTTGAGCAGCTGCTAACAATTTGTTAGTTTGAGGAAACAAGTTATAATACAAACAAATATTTGCTTACATATAAAAAGAATGGAGAAAATGTGGACCATCTTTTCTTAAAATGTAAGTTTGAGTGGAGAATATGGAGATCAACTATGAAAGAACTAGGGGTGGAGTTGTCATTGCCTGGACGGGTGAATAAGATGATGGAGCAAACTGCTATTAGGCCATGCACTAAAGTTCGAAGATCGATGTGGAAGATAATTAGAAATACATCATTGTGGGAGGTATAGAAGGAGAGGAAAAGGAGGACTTTTAATGGCAGAGGTCTTGGACGTAGAAGATGTGATTGGAATAATAAAGAAAATTGTTGCTGATTGGGCTTCAATTAAACAAGAGTGTTGGAGGCTAAATAGAGATGATATAGAAGTTGAAAGGAGTATTAGGGGTGAGTGAGATAGAATAAGCATAATTCAGATGCTACTAACTAATGATCGTTCATTCGAAAGCTTCAATGAATCCTGAGAGTTATTCTAGTCGATCTCAAGCAGACGCTGCTAAGGGCGAGATTGTATTTGCATATCCATTTGGGGGTCTAGAGTCGATAGTACAGACTGTGTATCTAAATCCTTGCACTGATGGAGTTATTAATATTTTAAAAACAACAAAATCCTTCTTTCTCACTTGGGATTGTCTACAAAGAGATCATTAATCTCTTGTACATGGAGGTCACAATCATTATTGTCCCTTAAATTCAAAATGGGTGGCTGTAATCGTGTCATTAAATAGACACAAAATTCGAAAAAGAAAAATTGTCGGACTTCATGACTCACTTCAAGCCATCCAATTTGACATCTAATGAGTGGGAATGATTATGAACTCCATGTACAAAAGATAAATGGTATCTGTGTAGACAATCCCTTCTCACTTTCCTTTTTGACTTTATCTTATTTCTCCCTCTCTATATCTCGTTCTCTCTCGCAAACACAATTGCATGTACACAAATACACATACACACTTGCTCTCTATATCTCTCTCGCTCTTATCCCTCAATCATCTCTCACTTTATCGCTACCTCTCTCTCTCTTGAAAAACCCTCTATCATAATTCCACCATCTCTAACTTCTAAATCTAACCAGAACTACATTGGAACCTCAAGCTTTGGGGTATTCTCTCCCTAATTCAGCATGCTTCTCTTGAAAGTTGGACGAGGTGATCTAGCACAATGTATAAGTTTTTAATTTTTTTTTCTCACTGACTAGAACACTTAAATACAATAAAACTCTCTTGAAATAAATGAATAAATAGCCAAAAGTGGTTCTCACTTACTGCCCACGTATTACTTGACGTAAAACAGATAGTGGATTTGTTTTTGTCTTTTGTTCAATCGTTTTCAAGGCTCGATCCTGTATCCGCAGATGAAGATGAGGATTTAGCTTCTTCGGGCAAGTCTTGCCCTTGGAGTCAACGACAGCTCGGTTGATGATCGAGTCCATTTTATTCAATGAATAAAACCAATACAATGCTTATGAGAGTAAGAAAACGTAATAACTAAAATACTACAAATCATAAAGCATGTTGTTGGAAGATTACCTTAACTGGTCTTAATACACCCCATACTAGGTCTCTTCCTCCATGACGCACGTGATCAATGATCTATCTCAAATATTTGAAGCATAAGAAAGCCTTGATTACAACCCTTAATCAATATGAGAGCAACATGGAACATCATATAAACCACAAGGCCTGAATATCTTGTATGTGTGGGGTGTACCTCCTCTCTACTCCTAGCATGGGGCGTGTCCTTATTTCTAACTCAATAAATATTTTTCTAAGGGGAGAGAGATCCTAGAGAGAAAAGACAAAGATGAGAGGTATAAAGCTTTAGGGGAGAGAGGGTCCGTATTTATAGAGTTTCCAAGGGTTAGGGTTTTCTTATGGTTAACCATCTTTATGGATATTAGATCTAGATCATTGATCATAAGAGACCTGTGGGGTGAGAGATTTGAGTCATTCAATCTTTAGACCAGCCATCGTGATTCAAATGATGATGCAGAACCTTATCCTTCAGCTTCCTAAACCTTTATTCCATCAAATATAAAAATATAAAAAATATCATATAAGATCTATTGTTGTATAAATATATTAATTTATACATGTTCTTTTTAGATATCCAATCTTCTTATATATCTATAGATTTCATAATACATATCTTTTTTTTTTTTTAATTATCTTAATCAACAAGATATGATCACTACATAATATGTCCAATAGAGGTGGTGTGACATCTAGAGGCTCCAAATGGGCTCCACACGCACATTCCATAACGATCTATGATGGGCTCCCATATTAAATATGATTTTTAAAATTATAAAATTGATTTTTAGAATGTGGTAAATAAATTTTATTTTTCTTTGAATATTCAAATATTGAAAATTGAATATCTCTTAATTTATAAATTCTATTTGTAAAAATAAAATATCTAGTGTCGCATAAAAATTCAAACAATCAATCTAAAAATCATATAACATCAAAATAATTAAAAAATTAATTTTGGTGAGAACCACATCCGTCTAGGTTTAAGAATTTATAATATCGCTGAAACACTTCATCTTCTACTATGGTGAATAATCTACATTTCTTTTTTAAACTGACACAACATTTCCCATTACCCACAGACCACTACAGTAGTTCATGATTTGGCTACCAAAGCTAGCCAACTGGCAATGGGACACAATATCAGTCTATAGATTGCAGGTTTTCTCTTAGAGACGAACCTATGGTATCCTACACTGGATGCAATCATCCTCCATGGTGCATAGGGTAATCTCTCGCACATGTACATGCTTCACCCTCAGTGGCAATTTGTTTTTCCAATACGGCTATCATATATACATGTTATATGATGGTTCAATGATAAGACTTTGACCCTCATCTCTAGCGGCTAACCATCACCCACAAGGGTTACACAATTATTTGGCTCGCTCTTCTAGACAACTCTAACCTCATCAAGAGATAACTTATAAACCCTCATCAATTTTATTCCATACCCAAGTAATAAAGGTTTTTCAACTCGACTGGCTTAGCACGTCAAGTCAAGTCAAGTATCGGCAAAGATTTGTCTATTATGGTCCACAAAGGGTCACACTCCCATTGAGTTTATGTTCCACTATATCAAACATTGATTACATGCTCTCGTAAGACCTTTAATTGTCACAGAAACCAAGCATCTCTCTCTCTATCTCTCTTTCTCTCTCTCTCTCTCTCACTCTCTCTCTCGTTCAATAACTCTACTTTTATGTATATTCAAGCTTAAGGTAGACTTTTTCTTTATTTTTTTGGGTAATTAACTCCATCTTTATTGTTAAATGAATATTAAGCATTTCTATTCTAAATTAGACACTAACTGATGTTGCGATTTTTTATTGCTCTAAGATTATGGTTGTTTAATGTAATTGACTATAATAAATCATCCGTAAGGGGTAAAAAAAATTTAACATTAAGAGTAATTTATTATTTATGGGTTATGTTAGGTTATTCATACATATAATTATTTATTTAATATTTTTGGACACTCAATATCATTACTCCACCATGTAGTAACTTTTTTGCCTGATGGTACTTTTGATAATTAAACATGGGTAAAATAGCTCTCTCTCTCTCTCTCTCTCTCTCTCTCTCTCTCATTCAATAACTCTATTCTCATGTATCTTCAAGCTTTAAGTAGACTCTCTCTTTATTTTTTTGGGTAATTAACTCCATCTTTATTTTTAAATGAACATTAAGCATTTCTATTCTAAATTAGACACTAACTGATGTTGCGTTTTTTTATTGCCCTAAGATTATGATTGTTTAATGTAATTGAGTATAATAAATCATCCTTAAGGGGTAAAAAAAATTTAACATTAGGAGTAATCTATTATTTATGGGTTATGTTAGGTTACTCATACATATAATTATTTATTTAATATTTTCAGACACTCAATATTCTTACTCCACCATGTAGTAACCTGTTTGCTCGAGGGTATTTTTGGTAATTAAACATGGGTAAAATTGAAATTCTAGATAGAAAGAAAATCATATGTTACCTATAATGTAGGATGATATCATCGTGAGATCAACCACATGGTTGTTCCTTAAGCACTAATAAATACCACAACTTTCTTATATAAAAATCTATCCTACCTCTCTTAACAATGAAATGTGCCCTTATTAAAAATTTTGAATTAAAAAAAAAAGGGTATATGAGTATCCAAGAATGTTGAGTATACTAATGAAATACTTATATGTATGAGTACCCTAACATAATCCATTATTTATATGTAACAATGAGGTAATAATTTATCTGCAGTTTTACTAAGATAATGCATTTATTTGGGTTCTCCCTCTACAATTTCTTCTTAATAATTTATGTGCAATTTCTCAGTAATAATTTCTTTGCCTTTCCCTCTCACATATGTGTCTCATTTGTTTGCATTTATATGATTGGTCTCTCTTTTTTTGTATAATTTTTTTGGATTGGGGCTCTCATGGCTAGATTCCCTCTAACTTGTTCGGTTTCCTCCATTTTGGCCCCAAAATAGAGAAATTTTTTCTCCCCCAAAGCAAAAAAATAATTTCATGTCAAAAGTTTTCTCCACGAAGTTGAACTTCTAATTAAATCAAGTGTATGGTTCATTGAAGGCAAAACAAAAAAGCTTCATTCTCTCTCTCTCTTTCTCTTGCACCTCTTAAACATCTCTCTCTATATCCCCTAACACTTTCTCTCTCTCTCTCTCTCTCACTCTCTTTCTCTTGTACCTCTTAAACATCTCTCTCTCTATATCCCCTAACACTTTCGCTCTCTCTCTCTCTTCTGGTAGCGTACTCTCCCATTGAGAGAGAGAGCAAAGAAGAGCAGAGATAAACCAAGAGAGGAATCGAGGAAGAGAGAGACAGAGATAAACATAGAGCATAACATAGAGGGATCGCGAGAGGGTAGAAAGAGCCCAAGATAGAGAGAGATAAAGAGAGAGGGAGAGTAAAACCAAAGACGAGGGGAAGGGGGGTGTTTTTTTACTTTTGTGGGGGGGGGGGGTTGGTAGAAACTGAGAGAGGGGAAAAGAGAGTGAGAAGGGAGAGCAAAGCAGAGAGAAACAAGAGCATACATGATAGATCCACATCCATAAGAGCTTGCAACTTTAGAGAGAAGTTGTTTGGTAGGTCCATGGCGACGAGAGCTTAAAGCACGAAAGAGAAGTTGGGAGATGGAGCTCAAGGAGAGAGAAGGAAGTGAAGAGGAAAGAGCAAGGGAAAGGAAAAGCTTAACAAAGATTGGAAATGTGAGAAGAGAGATGGGAAATGGTGATGGAAAGTTTTGTTTCCCTCTCTAAGAAACAAAACCTTACGCCACCATCGCCTGTTGCCTACAATTCTACTAGGATGTACAATGGTGGAACAATGAGCATTAGAATTGATTTTAAACGTAAGAAGGGGCTGGGCTTATGGTGGTAGCACCCCCATAACCTAATCATATTGTGATTTTTATTCTTACTGATACCACCCGACTAATACCTTAAAAAAAAAATAATTTCTAAACAATTTTTAAAAATGGGTAGGGGCTTGTCTTCACCACTGAGTTACCCTAAAAAAGAATTGTTGTTGTATATCATTTGGTAGCTTATCAACTCTAAAAGTAGTAGATCTGGCCAATGTAGATCTAGGAACATTTGAAAATAGATAGTATGGATAATTCGTTATATGATACAATCATTTCTAGGGTTTAAAAATGATCAATTTGATTTACTCAAAGGAAAGAAGAGCATCAACTTGAGGGATTTTTGGCACTCGAACTGCACGTTTTTTTATAGGGCTTGAACATTGCAAAAAAAAAAAAAAGAAACAAGAAAAAAAACGAAAACCTAGGCCTTATATGAACTTTTTCTTTTTAAAATACAAATTAGGCAAAACAAATTGTAGATATCATTAAGAGTTTATGCTTTATTGTAGCATTTGGGTTTAACACACTGGGTAGTTGTTCCTTATCTCTCAGACGATAGACTTATCAGTGGTACATCTCAATCATATGTTGTTAACATTGAATGACTCAAAAGATACTACCATTTTGTTTTAAGGGAAATGTTTCTATACTTCCCCTACCATCCAGCCATCCAATCTTAATCAAGAGAGTAACTCACCATTTGATCTTAGATCCGACGTCTCAAAGTATTTTATTTTTAATTTATTTTATACAAATTATATGAATATGCAATTTGGTACGTGCGATCATCTCATTGGGGAGCACCTATAAAAAAAAGTTAAAAATAATTTTTTGTTAAAATATAATGATCAAAATACCCCTTGAAAATTTTAGGGGTATTTTGGTCATTTTATTTTATTGAAAATATTTGCTTAATATTTTTCTCTAATGCGAGTTTAATAGAGGATTGGACATCAAAATTTTGGTATCAAAATAGTTTTTATAAAAAAAAATGAAAATAAAATAGTATAGAGATGTGACATTGTGATTGGGGCAATCTTAGCCTCCATTCAAAATAGACGGTTGGATAAGGGGAATTATATGAGTTTTATATTGTAGGGAAAGCATAGAAAGCTTGTCCTTGTTTTAAACTATAAGAGTACTAAAGCTAAGCGCAAGTATCATCGGAGGGCTCAAAAGATTTTACAAAAGCATTAGAAGGTTCAAATGATCTAAATTGCCACTACAAGGTTCACTAAGGTACCTCAAAACATTTGTTCCTAATTACTCCTATTCAGTGTTAGGAACTTTGAATGATCAAGAATATTTAGTAATTTGACCTACTTTACTGGTAACTAAAATGCTCTGGTGGTTAAGAGTTGGGAAATAAAACTACTAAATGCCTTAATTGCATGTTTCGTTCATGAGAAATTTTTATAAGAACTTTTGCACATGAAAAATTCTCTCATATAGTTAAGGGTGGGAATATTTTTACATTAATTAGTTGCCAATTGGTGTGAAAAGATGCGATAATGCCAATTGACATGAAAATATTCCCACATTTAACTACGAGGGAATTTTTTTATGTAAAAAAACATTTTCACCCGAACCAAACGTGCAGTAAATGTACCCTGTTGTTCATGGTTAACAATACAAAAATAGGGCTATGTAGTTCTTTGTAATTTAATGTTATTATAGGTGGGCCAAATTACCTTATGTTTAGATTTTTAAACATTGAATATTGGTGATTTATAATTTTAAACAAATATTTAATGAGGTATTTTTACAAAATAAAAATTAAATAGTGTTCCTTGCTGCAAAAAGTAAAGTTTGTTTTTAGCTCTTTAATTGATTATGTAGGATAATCGTGAACCATGTTGAAAAAAGGAAGATTTTTTTGAGCTCTTGAATGAGTTTGTAAGATAGGCAAGGGTTCCCGCGATATTATAGACAAGTGCATGTAAAGAAACTAGTGCAAGAGAGTACGATTCGTCTAGTCACATGGAATATATGAGCGCTCATAGGTAAGAGTATATAGTTAGTGGATATAATAAGATGGAGAGTAAACATAGCTTGTCTATAGGAAACTAAGTGGAAAAGAAAAAACGCTAAGGAAATAGATTGGTATAAACTTTGGTACATAAGAAAGGATAATAATAGAAATGACATAGGTATGATAAACAAAGATCTAAAAGATAAAATAGTCAGCATCAAGAGAGTAGGTGATAGGTTCTTATTAATTAAATTTGCTTTAAAGGAAGAGATAATTAACGTAATTAGTACTTATACACTACAAGTGGGACTGGGGGATAGAAATAAAAGACAATTTTTGGGAGGATATGGATGGACTAGTGCAAGACATACCAAACAAACCTTTTTAGGAAGGGACTAAAATAAAGATGCAGGGAATGATAATAAAGGATATGAAGGGGTACATGGGGATATGAGTTTGATGAAAGAAATGAGATGGATAAGTCTATTCCAGATTTTATTATCGCCAACGACCTATCAATAGCAAATACTTACTTCAAAAGCGAGATGAACATTTAATAACATATAAAGTGAATCACATAAAAGCCAAATAGACCTCTTACTAGTTAAGAAGATAAATCGATCATCATGTAAATATTATAAGATTATCCCAAGAGAGAGTTTAACTACCCAACATAGGCTCGTGGTTATAGACATTTGCATAAAGACATGGAAGATAAAGGTTGAAATTAATAGGTGTTTAAGAAATAAATGGTAGAATTTAAAAAAGAAGAAGAGAGAATAGACTTATATAGGGATAACTTAGTTAAAGAAGAAAAATTAAACTCAGAACATGATGTCAATGTTATGTGGAATAAGATGGCTTACTGTATTAAGAAAGTGGCAAAGAAATTTTAGCAGAATCTAGAGGAAAAAGAAATTTCGAGAAAAAACTTGATGGTAGAATGATGAGGTTCAGTAGGCTATAAGCAAAAAATGATCATGTTATAAAACTTGGCAATGATATAAATGATTAAAACTTAGAAGAATATAAAATACTAAAAAAAAAAGCTAAACAATAGTATGTAAGGATAAACTTAGGGTATATAATATATATAGTAAATTATGAATAAGAAAAGATGAAAAAGATGACCTCAACTTAAAAAAATGAGAAAGAAAGATTATAGAGAACTAAACCATATTAAATGCATTAAGAGTGAGGATCAAAGGGTCTTGATGAAAGATGCAGAGATCAACGAAAGGTAGAGAGTTTATTTTTAAAAATTATTGAATGACGAACATAATGAGAACATAGCGCTAGAAGGAACCGTCAGCATAAATGAGAGCGGAGGTCATAGATACATTCGAAGGATCATGATATTAGAAGTGAAGAAACTTTGAAGAGGATAAATATAGGAAAGGCTTTAAGATCAGATGGTATTTTAATAGAGGTCAGGAAGTATATGGGGGAGATTGACATTGACTGACTAACCAAACTGTTCAACAAGGTGTTGAAAACAAAGAAATATTATACAAATTGAGGAAAACTATTGTGGTACTTATTTACAAGAACAAAATAGACATACAATATTGTGCAAACTTTCGAGGGATTAAATTTATGAACCATATTATGAAGTTGTAGAAGAGAGTACTTAGCAACGACTAAGGCATGAAACAAGTGTATCAAAAAAACAATTCGGTATACTAGGGAAGTCAACAGCTAAGGCTATTTCCCTACTTATGCAACTTATTGAGAAATTTAAGGCCAAGTAAAAAGACTTCCACATGGTATTTATTAATATAGAGTAAGCTTATGATAGAGTACCTCGAGATTTGATTTGGTGGGTGATAGAAAAAAATGAATCTCTAACATTGCATTGACTTGGTGAGAGAGATGCACGAATGAACCCTAATTAGTGTATGAACAACTAGTGGAGATTTCAATGACAATAGGTTTACATTAGATGTCAGCATTGAGCATAGATATCTTCGTCGTAATTATGGATGACCTAACTAGGCACTTAGAAGATGAGGTATCATGGTGAACATTGTTCGCATATGACATAATTTTGATAGATGACACCCGAAACAACATTAACACAAACTTTAGAACTTTGGAGGGATGCTCTAGAATCCAAAGGTTTGAAAATTAGTTGGACTAAGACAAAGTATATAGAATGCATTTAGAAATAATAGGAGTAGACGAGAAAATATTTAACATTGACGATCAAAAAATATAAAAAAATGCGTACTTTCAATACCTTGGGTCGATAATCCAAGAAAATGGAGAGATTGAGGAAAATGTCACACATAGAATTAGAGTTAGGTGGATGAAGTTGAAATATACAACAGTGAGTTTTATGTAATCGCTGCATATCAATGAAGCCGAATGACAAGTTCTACGATACAACTATGAGATCAGCTTTACTTTTATGGGGTGAAATGTTTAGCGGTTAGGAAATAATATAATCATAGAATGGGTATAGTTGTGATGATGATATTGAGATGGATAAATAGCAAGACAAGAAGGGATAAAATTCAAAATGAAGACATTCAAGAGAATTTAAGTATGACACTAAGAGGCCATCAGATGAGAGAAAGTAGACTTAGGTGGGTTAGAAATGTGGCACAGATTCAATACAACACCAGTTAAGAGGTGTGAGTTAGTTCAAGTGGAAGGTTAAAAATAGGTAATAGTAGGCCTAAAAGAATATAATTAGAAGTAGTGAGAAAACATATGGAGACTTATGACCTCGCTAAGGGTATGATCCTCAATAGCGTAGAATGACATAGCACAATTTGATGAGCCAACCCCAATTAGTTCAAAAAAGGCTAACACTATGATGATGAATGACTTTATAAGATAATCGAAGATAGTTAAAGATATTTTTATAAATGTTGCAGTTTCTACAAGGCCTAAGCATTATGAAAACAAAATAAAGCATCACTTAAGATCCTCTTTTGAAAAGCAAATTCGTCAACAAAAATCTCCATGAATCATCGACAATAAAATTTGAAACTAGAAAAATAATATAAACACTTAAGTTTAGGAAAAATTAACTATCTAGATAATTCATTACTATACACACTAGCTGTAGAACTTGAATTCCGAATTTTTTTCACAACCATAACGGTGAAGCCAACATGATCGATGTCTAGGTTTTCCAATACTTGAATCGCAAATTTCATGAGTGATGATGAGGTGAGGCTTTATTTAGTTTGACAGGGCTGCACCATTTTTCTTCTGTAAAACTGAAACATTGAAAGAAAAGTAGAAAACAATTCAATCAGAGGGTAGCACTGTCGCGTTGTTTAATTTCTCCAGAGTGAGGGTCCGGGGACGGGGTCTGTGTCTGGCGGGCGAGAGAGAGAGATTGATAGGGACAATGTTGGGGAGAAACAGAAGCCCTGCAGTGAAGATTCTCTGGTTATGGACCCTCGGAACAGCAGCAGGTTCCTCTTATCTCTCTATTTTATCTTTCTTATTTCCCTTTCTTCATTTTCATGATTATGTTGATAATCATGAATTAATGATTTTCTATTTTTCAAGCTTTGAATGGATGATTTATTTAATGTTGGAATTTGATGTTTATTTAGTTCTTGTTACCACTGTGGTTAAAACTCGTCTGAAGGACTTGGAAGCCCTGATGAAAGCAGAGCAATTAAAGGGTTTGAACGAAAATATCCCATCTGACAATAGTGCTCTTCTAATTGATGAAGTAATTGATGAAGGCCTGCAAAAGGTTTAGAGGTGAAATGGAGCACTGAATTTTCCTCTTTTTTTTCTCTTATTTTTCCTTCCATTTTCAGCTTTTCTTAGCTTCACTTTACGCTTTTGCTAGAACACTGGTTTCTTTGTTTAGAAGGACATCTTTACCTAGGGAGAAGCCCTCTTGGAGTTTCTAAGGTTTTATTTTATTTGACTGTTTTCTCATCGTTTTTATTAATTCTGGTTGATGGGTTGATTATCAAAAGGAATGAATTAAATTTTATGGTAAATACTGGACATTTTTATAAGGGAAAGATCAATGACTGAAAATAGAAAATAACAATAAAAGCTGGGGTGGGGTATCAATCCAGATGGTTAAAATCCTTATATTGACCAAGTTGTACCGGAACATCAATTATACCTTCCGTGAGGGTGAAAGATAATCCATGCTAAATTCCCCAACAATTTGGTGAAGTGGGCCTAATTTTAATTCATTTGAGAGATGCTTCTTTTATCAAAATCTCAAATAGGAAAGCTGAGTTTTCTTTTAGGGGCCGTTATTGAGGTTGCAAAGATGCTTTTCTTCCTGCTCCGGTAAGTATATGATGATTTTGAAGAATACTCACTCCAAAAGTCCCTGAGTGATACGTCCTTGTCATCACGGAAAGCCTCTTTTCACTAGAATTCATCTGGATTGTGCATTTTCTTCTCATTTCATATTAGAGTAGAAATCCGGTGTTGTCGTTGTTGGAGAGATTCATAAAACTATTTGCTGTATATACACCTGTAAGGACAGACATACATAAATACACACATTCGTAGTCTATCTGATTCTCTCATTTGTGCATATAACCTAGCTATGCATAATGGAGGCTTTCGAGTTAAGTTGATAAGGGAGGGATGTGTTGCAACTTGCAACCTTTAAACTTACAGGAGATTGGCTCAACCTTTGTTTGGTCAGAAATTTATATCCCTTCCTGTCCAAATGTAAACACTTCAAAGGAATTGATTGAATAAAACCTAACGTCAACAAAGTTATGGGGTGCTTGATCTACGATTTGTGCTTTTTTTCAATTTTGAATTGAAAGGAACTTTTAAATGGATGTTAGAAGGATATATGGAAAAGCACTAAAGTAAAAATTCACGCTTTTAGAAGGTATTATTCAGCAATAAACATTCTCAACTTTCTCATATTTGAGCTTCTGTAGTAAAACCTATAAACATTACAACTTTAATATCTTTTTTATTTTCTGGCATGTCTTTCCAGGACTATATTTTATGCGCATGCTATCAGAAGTAAACTTTATTGACAGTTGCATTAATCTTCCATCTAGCAAAGTAATGATTTGGTGACTAACTACATTACCAATTTTGGATATGAAAAAGTAATGATGACCAGGAGCTATGCACATTCAAAATGCCTTATACAGATCACTATTAACTAACAAAGATATAGTGGAATGATATTGATTCACCACAATCAATCAACCCGGAAAGGATGGTTTGATCCAAGAAACAGACAAGGCTTTGAAAATCTTAGATGGCAATTGGAGACATGAGACGAGGATAGGCTGAATAGGCTGCAAACAACATTTTTGGTGTCATTGTTGCTGACCTGGCATGTACAGTTAGCTGCTACAGAAGCATTTTGTCGTGCATTTTTGTCTTTGGCAGGAAAGAAGTTCTTGGAAAATTGTTCTTAGGTGGCCAATTCGCAATAGTTGCTGCGAGACATGGGCATATGGTATTTAATGAATAGAGGAGCTTATAGACAATAATAAAAAGAACATTGGCAGACGAAACCTAACTAGTTTTCATCGGGTTGCAAAGTCATGGGTGCATCCTTGTATCTTCGGTCTGTTGGACTTAAACGGGATGAAATGGGGCTACTAATAAAGAAGATATGGGCATATAGTGAGACTTAGCCAATCTGTTTCGTATGACAATTTAATGGCACAGCCGGAAGATAGTATTTGCTCCTTTTCCATTTAAAACTCAGTGTACAATAAGGATTCTGGGAAATCCACCTAAGGTATGCAACAAAATAGGGGAACAAAGGATTCTCGCGAATTTTGTGTATTAAAACAGTGAAAATATTGATAACACCTGAGCTGCCTCAATTTTAATTAAAGTGAAATTAAAAGAGTGAGAAAAGATAATTTTAGTGTCCTCAAAAGATGAGATTTTGTTGCCTTTATGTTGGGTTCTTAAGAACTCATTCAATTAAAGAAATATGATTGTTAGTCATAGGTTTTTAGAGAAAGTCATGTCTTCTCATTGTTTATAGTCGCAATGTCAATAGTCATGTTGTTTCACAAATTTTGAGGCTCCAAAACATCCAAAAGCACCAACATTCACTTGATTTCTCGCTTTTCTGTGTGATATTGCTTTTCTTGACTTTGCATTATTTGGTGTCATGTGGTCTAGCAAAGAAATGCAAACACATAATGAGTGTGCATTGGCTAGGAGTGACTTTGTATTGATGGAATTTTACAGAGTGCAAAGTTTGACTCAAGCATCATTGCGTGCTTGCAAGCATTCTTACGTGCTACTAGTGCATGGGAGCTTTTTCTCTCCTTTGTTCGATGATGACAAAGGTAGAAAGAGTTGGTTCATACATTCTTGTCACGTCCATTCTAAATGGCCAATGTGGTACTAAAAAACATGTCACGACTTCTCTTTTGACATTGAAAAGGACAAAAATGCAAAAACTAACTTTTGAAAGTACATAGTACCTAGTACTTTGTACGTGTATTTACAATATTTTGAAATAAATTTTTTTTATCCATACCAAAAAACCAGCATATATTTTTGTATGCTATTATATAATTTTTTGAAAACATGATTTTAACTAATCATTGTGAACCAGGAAATATGACCAACCTCCCTATTAAATGATGATGATGTTATTTATATGAGCCCATAATGAAAATGAATTGATTATAGAATCCGAAAGGATTAGACAGTAAGGAACTATCGATTATGTAATTTGGCCCTGACTTTTATATCCACCTAGAGGAAACAAGTCAAGATAGAATATTAGGAGTTATATCTGTGGTGCTTAATATAGAGGGTGACCCCATTGCATTAATTTGAAGCATTTGCATTACTTGCTGCTATATTTTGGATAGTGGTCATAAATAATACAACAGATTCAACTGTTGTTGATAAAACTTAGAAATTAGTTGACTTACCACCCTTGATTCTGATCCAATTGGATGTAAATGAATAATTAGGATAGACGCAAATGCTGATTGATGCATTAATATGAGACTCAAAAGAAAAGACCATGTTGATGCATATCCAATTTATATTTGTTTGCAACTACCTTAATTAATCATCTAGTTATTTACCAAATTGATGTAAAAACTACATTCCTCAAAAGTGAATTAGATAAAGAAATATATGTATGAACTACTTGAAGGGCTCATCATGCCTGGGCAATAAAATAAAAAGTAATTATAAAAAATATCCCTTTTTAAAAAAATATTTGAAACAGATTTCAATTCTTTGAAACCTATATCTCTACTCATTTATGAGATGATTTATAATTTTCCCTGAAAATGACCTTCATGGTTCTATTAGAACCGTGATGCTCCCCTGGATGCCCATGGAACCTCATGGAAGACATCACGGTACTATTAGTATCGTGATGCTTATTGTATTGTTGGTCCCGCGATACTAACTAATATCAAAAGTGAGTGTCATGAGGCTAATAGTGCCGTGATACTCGCTATTCAACATTTATTGAATAAGGACACTCACTACATATTAGTAAGTGTCACGGCACTATTACTTTTGTATTAGTGAATATTACGACCCTAACAATGTTGTGATTAGCATCATGGTACTTATGGTGCCGTGATGCCTTGTGGCCTTCAAGGAGGCCTTGGAACATCATAGTTCTAATAAAATTGTGAAGGGTATTTTTTGAGAAATATTAATTATCGCATAAGTGGGTATGGATATAGATTTCAAAATATTTGGGTATGTTTTACATTTTTTTAAGATAAAGGGATATTGTTGATAATTACCCTAAAATAAAATAAACTAGTCAAATCTCTTCATTGACTAGAAAAGGCACCTAGGCAATGAGATAACAAATTTGACTAAGAATTGTTGTCAAATGGTTTTAAATAGAATAACATAGAAAACGTGAGGGTAGTAATGTTGTTGACCTGTTATGGCCCATTATATGTCTCTATGAGATGATATTCTTATATTTTGGTTCTAACAAAGAAATAATGTAAGAAACTAAAACGTTCCTCTCATCTAGCTTTGATATGAAAGATTTAATTGTGGCTGATGTGATACTTGTTATTAAAATTATGAGAAAAGAAAATGTTTTATCGGTTAATACAATATCAATGTGTAAATATGGTACTTGTTAAATTTGAGAATGCTAATTGCCGTCTAGCCTCTACACAGATAGATCATCTAGCCTCTACACAGATAGATCTAACTATCAAGTAAAAGGAAAATATAGGGAGATTTATTTCTCAACTAGAGTATGCTAGTGTAGTTGGTAGTAATGTATTCGAGGAGTAGTAGACGACTTAATAGTGAATATGTGATTGAGAAATGTAGTAGCTATGCGAGTTAAGAGCATTGGGATGGAATATCTTGTGTTTTTAGGTATTTAAAATGGACTGCAAATTATAGCATGCACTGTGTTGGTTATTTTGATGTATTAGAAGGTTATAAATATCCTAGTTGAAATGTAGAACTGCAAGATTCACTATCAATATTCAGATTGGTATTTATATTGGCTGGAACTATAATTTTATGGTGGTCAAACAAACAAACATGTTTCTTCTGCTCGCTGACGGAGATATAATCATGGCCATAGATTTTGCCCATGAAGAAGCATGGTGGGTGAAGAACATGCTATATCTTCCAATTTGTAGTTTTGGACAAAGCCCACTCCAGCAATCACCATCTATTGTGATAGTCATTCTATATTTTCTAGAGCATGTAATGATATACATAATGAAAAATCTAGACAGAGCGTGTAGACATCTCTATTCATGTGGTGGTAGGATATGGAGATAGGAGTTTAGAAAGTGTTAAATCAAAGGAAAATATTGACAATCCTTTGACTAAGGCCTTGCAAGGGCATACATTTGAAAGATGTCAAGCGGAATGGGATTAATGTCCATTAGTTAATCACCAACACCAGGAACCCACCCAAATCTTTAAACCAGAATTCTAAGTTTAGTGGGGAGTAGTTTAGAGTGGTTGGTCAGTAGATGTACTTGTTTATATGAGCCTCATTCTAATGTTATCCAAAGAGTAGATATATATTGTGATCACCTGTATAGAAGGAGATTGAGTTCAGCTCTTTGTGAGTCTATAACTGTTTATCAATTGAGGTTTTTGAACAACATGGACACATTTGATAGACTCATCTATGTAAGTTTGTAAGTGTGGCTGCTTTTTATGAAATGGGACCTATCTATTGTGATGGTCAGTCTACATCGTCTAGAGCATGTAATGACATACATAATGAAAAGTCTAGACAAAGAGCATATAGACCGCTCTATTCATGTTGTGGTTGGGGATTGACATAGAATTTTGGACCTATGTTAAATCAAAGGAAAATATTGATAGTCCTTTGACTAAAGGCTTTGCAAGGACATACGTTTGAAAAATGTCAAGCAGAATGGGGCTAATATCCATTGATTAATCATCAACACCAGGAATCCATCCAAGCCTTTAAAGCACAGGTTAATGGGGACTGGCGAGTAGTTTATAGTGGTTAGTTGGTTGCTAGATATTCTTATTTATATGAGACCCACTCTAGTCTTATCCAAAGAGTAGCTAAATATTATGATCACTTGTATTAAAGGAGATTGAGTTAAGCTCCTAGTGAGTCTAACCATTAATCAATTGAGGTTTTCGAACCACAAGGACACATTTGATAGACTCGCTTATGCAGGTTTGTAAGTGTGGCTGCATTTATGAAATGGGACTTATCTCTATAGCATTTATTAAAGTAGGATAAAAGCACAAGTTCCAGAATGTAATGACAATTTATGACACCAAAGCAATGTATTTATGTATGTAAAATGTATATTAATTTATGTATTTATTACCGATTTGCTGTATAAGGTCCTCAGATCAAAACTGTCTGTTACTAAGGCCCTTGTTGGATCTTCTTGTATCTACACTAAGTGAATGTTCAAGAATAACAACACCTTTATTTATGCAAACAATATATGTGCCCAAGGTTTTCTCATATTATTTTGAACTAAGTGGATGATATTTGTATTTTTGTATAAGAAAAACACTGTTATTTCAACTTATATAAGCACAAAGTACTAGGTTCTATGTATTTCTAAAAATTAATTTTTGCATTTCGTCTTTTTCAAATTCAGAAAAGCGAAGTGGGGTGTCTTGTATTCCCACATTGGGCATTAGAATGAGAAAGACAAGAATATATGACTTTGTGTTCATGGAAGGGAGGAGAGAAAAAACTCCCTTTTGGAGCATGTGATAAGCACGAGCGAATGTGCGAGAGTGTGCAATGACCCTTGAGGTAGCGCTTTTAGTCTGTGCATGTGCAGTGCACGTTTGTGTTTCTTATGCGGACTGTATTGCAATTTTTGCCCATCAAAGGGTATTATCATCCAAATTGCATAAATTAAGTGCCTGTTGGTGTTTTTTAATGTTTTGGTGACTTGAACTTAAAAAATAACATGACTGTTAACAATGAATGTGACTGGTGACAGTGAGAAGACATGATTTTTCTCTTGAAAAGTCATGATTAACATATCTTTAATTGGATGCGCCCTTAGAAACTCTATATAGAGGCAAATGAGAAACTCATTTTGAAGACAACTGAATTCTCTCTTTTGAATATTTTTTTTTACCTTCAATAAAATTAAGGCTGCTCTTTGTTATTAGTACTCTTATTGTTCTTTTGGTACACAGAACTTGTAGGAAATGCTTTGTTCCTTGTTTTATTGTAGCACCGAAGTAGATTTGCTATAACTCTTATTATACAATGAGTTTTATCTCAGATACTAATGTAGGAAATTTGAAGGAAGCAGTAAAATCAGCAAGGAACAAGCCAAACATAAGCACAAGTCAAAGAAACCTATGGTTTCTTCTCCATACCCAATCTAGGGTTGCAAAAACCTAGGCTTTGCTTTTTTTTCTCAATTCTGAAAAAGCATGTAGCTGCCTTCTTCTAGTCCCTCACACACCTCTTTATAATATTATTTAATGTTCCAAGTACAAAAAGTGCCCAAACAAATAATACATTGACCCATATATCCTAACTTAAACTGAAAATTCGCGATAATAGTTTTACCCCTGTGAATGGTACCCATGAACAGTACTTGTGAATAGTATTCATGAAGCAAATAAAAAATATAAAAACCCTAGAATCCCTAAAAAACTAAAAAACCTATAAAATAAAAATATAATAATATACATCCTTTAAAATTGAATAAAAATTAAAAAATTATTCTAAAAATAAAAAAAAAATTTCTCTCCACCATTTTCCCCTTGTTGGAGAAAATTCGTCATCGAGTTTTGAAGTGTACTGAAGTGAATTCAGCATCAAAACCACCTTTTTGAATCATATTTTTCTTTATCGGCTCAAACGTTTTTTTGTGGTAAAAGAATTCCTCAAGAAACGGATCCTTATATGCATATTGAGGAGTCAATACAAATTTGTTAAATATAGCTATCCTTGAACTCTTATTGAAAATCGTGTAGGAAAATTCAAACCCAATTTTTTGGTCTTAGAGGTTTTCCCGACATCTATTTCATACTTTTTGAAATTGGGGCCATAATTTGTGATTTATGTGTCGACCACACTTCCACTGCGCTACTCTGATCCCAATTCCCTAAATCTCTTAAATGCTCTAGCTCTTCGATATTAATAAGATATTCAAAGGCCACGATTTGGATCAGTCCCCCTGTTGCCTTCTCTCCATATTCTTCACCCTCTTCTAAAATATCTTTATCATCATCTTGATCCTTATCCTAGATGGAATCCCCTAAATAGTCTTGTTGTTCATCGGAGTATGTATCGAATATTGGTGGTGAATCCCAATCTACAACTTGTTGATTTTTGATGCAATTTGTGTCAAAATAAAAAATCTCATCCTTCAAATAGAAAACCATAGAGTGATGTTCACCACATCTAAGTCTTTTGTCAATATCCTCATGACTCAACTCCCTACGCGCAGCGTGAAAGTGAAAACACTTGTACTCGAGATTCTCTTGGGATGAAAGATCACCATCTTGCCCATTGAGGCTTGTAAACTGCTCAGCTATTGAAATTGCCTTTCAAGTTTTTCAATTCTGTCATCTTTAGGGTCATGGAGCGTGTGTATGAAACCTCCTTTCCACAGTCCCTTTCCGTGTTCACAAAATCGAACCGGAATGGTTAACCGGACATGGGCTTGGAAGCGATTTATCGGGCCTAACCGGTAAACCGACTGATTCAACTGCTCTAACCGGGCAAGCCCCGCACGATAAAAAAAAGTGTTAAAAAAATGAAAAAGATACAAAAAAAATCTACTAAAATATGAAAAACATATAAAGAATGTGATTAAAACAAAACACACTCAAATGAAGTTGAAAATTAATGAAAAATGGATTTTAACGAGTCGATTTGTGTATTTTTAAAATTTTCTAGAAAAAGATAGGAAAATACAAAAGTGAGTATCAATAACCAATTTTTTTTTTAATCTTTACCATAATGTAAAAAATATTAAAATAGTGTTAGAAAATCGAAATGACCAACTCTTTTTTTTAAAGAAAATGATCTTCTTTTGTTAAAGAAAATGATCTTTTTTTAAAAAAATGAAGAAAAAATTATCTTATATATAATATAGGCCCTTATTTTTATCAACTAAGTAGTAAATGGCATATTGGTTAGTGGGTCTAGTAGTATAAAAAGAAAATGATATTTTTTTTTTTAAAGAAAATGATCTTTTTTTCAAAGAAAATGAAGAAAAAATGATGTTATATGTAATATAAGCCCTTATTTTTATCAACTAAGTAGTACATGGCATATTGGTTAGTGGGCAAAGGACTTCATTAAAAAAGAACGCTTGCGGTGGGATTCAAACCCTGATTCATGTAAAAACTAATCGTCAAAACTAACCAATACACCATTTTAATGTATTTGATATAAATTTGAAGTGCTATTTAAAGTTTAAAAAACTAGTTGACCACCAAAACCGGCCAAAACCGGAACCGGCCACTGGCCGGTTTCAATCTAATCGGCCGGTTAGTGGTTAGATCGGCCGGTTTTGCGAACACTGGTCCCTTCTCGTTGCTATAGGTTCGCCGAAATCATAAACCCTAGGCAGATGATCAATACAAACTTGTTGAATACAGCAAGATCTAGTCTGATTTTGCAAAATTTGGGCCAAAATCAACAAACTCTAGACCCGGTTAACTTCCCGGCTTCATTGTTGATCTAGGACACAAAAACTCTACGCTACAATACCATATGTACAGTGCTACAATACCGAAGGTACAATGCTACAGTGCCTTCTGCACACTGCTACAATACCATCTGTGCAGATTGTCGGGCTCTAATGCCAAATTGATGTAGGGAAATTTGAAGGAAACAATAAAATCGGCAAGGAACAAACCAAATATAAGCACGAGTCAAAGAAACCTATGGTCTCTTCTCTAGACCCAAGCTAGGGTTGCAAAAGCCTGAGCTTTTCTTTTTTCTCAATTCTGGAAAATCATGTGACTGCCTTCTCCTAGGCCCCCATGATCCTCTTTATAATATTATTTAGTGTTCCAAGTATAAAAAGTGTCCAAACAAATAATACATTGACCCATATATCCTAACTTAAACTTAAAATTTGTGGCAGTTTTACCTTGTGAATAGTACCCATGAGCAGTTCTCTTGAACAATACTTGTGAATAGCATTCATGAAGTAAATAAAAAATATAAAAACTCTAGAGTCTCTAAAAACAAAAAAACCCTAGAAATAAACCCTAAAACCAAAACTATAATATACATCCTTTGAAATTGAATAAAAATAAAAAAACATTAATTTTGTGTCCTCCATCAGATACAAGGTAAATACTTCTTGAGACAACACCATTACAACGCCTCGAAATAGAATAACAAAGTTTCACCGTCCCTTCTTAATCATACCTTGTTTCATCCCTTTTTTATCCAGCACATCCATGAACTTGGTAAGGTCATACTCACTTGACAAAATGGAATGTATGGTGGAGAGTTGCTTGGATGTACCCAAATTCTAATTCAAGGGCTCTAGGCATGGGCATCGATTTAGCCAGTTTAGAGTATGTGGTGACCATTTTTTGGAGCCTCTCTAGAATTTTTAGGGTCCCCGAATAAATTACTCTCAATTTATGTTCAACCTAATAAAGCTAGGTATTAGTAACTTGTTGATACATTTTCTTCAAATGATCTCAAGTGCACTTGCATAAAGATCTAAATCCAGGATAATGAAATCGTCAACATTGATTAATCATTCTTTATATATGGATTTGTGGTAAAAGATCTAAAGTGACAAAAGAAGTTTTAGGAAATTTAGAGGGAAAAGACTTTTAAATAAGGACACTTGGTGGTAAAATGATGAGGCTCAAAAAGCTATTAGCAAAAAATAATCATGTTACAAAGCTTGACAAGGGAATAGAAATTGTCAGAATTTAGAAGAATATAGAAATGCCAAGTGGAACACTAAGAAAATAGTAAACCTAAGCTTAATGCATATGATGAGAAGGTGAAAAAGGTGTCTTCAATCTAGCAAAAATGAGACAGAGAAAATATAGGGATGTTGAACATTTTAAATGCATTAAGAGTGAGGATCCAAGGGTGTTAGTGAAGGGTGAGTCAATGAAAGGGGAGGAATTTATTTTCAGAAATTTTGAAATGGCGACCACTCTAGGAGCTCAACATTAAGAGGGACCATTGACTATAAGGTCGGAGGTCATTGATACTTTCATAGGATTAGGATATTTGCAATAAAAGAAGCCTTGAGAAAGATGAAGATAGGAAAGGCTTTAGAACCGGATGGTATACTGGTAAACGTTTAAAAATGCATGGGAGAAAACGACATATCATTGTTGACAAGTCAAGATTTTGAGAACAAAGAAAATGCGAGATGAATGGAGGAAAAGCAATGTGATACCTATTTACAAGAATAAAGGAGACATACAAAGTTATATGAACCATTGAGGGATCAAACTTATGAGTCACACTATGAAACTATAGAAAAACGTGATTGAGCAATGACTAAGGCATGAAACAAGTTTATCAAAAAAATCAGTTTGGATTTGTGTCAGGGAGGTCAACCATTAAGGCTATTGTCCTACTTCGACAATTGATTGAGAAGTTTAGAGGGAAGAGATATGACCTCTTAATGGTCTTTATTGATTTAGAGAAAGCATACGATAGGGTACCTAGAGTAGAATTGGTGGGTCCTAGAAAAGAAAGGAGTCTCAAGAGTATATATTGGCATCGTTAGGGATACATACGAGGGGGCACTAACGAATGTGAGGACAATTATTGAAGAGGTAGTAAGTTTTAAGTGACAGTAGGACTACATCAAGGGTCAACGTTGAATCCATATCTCTTTGTGTTGGTTATGGATGAGGTAATTAGGCATCTACAGGATGCAGTTTCATGGATTATGTTGTTTATTGATGACATTGTGCTATTGATGAGACTAGAGATAGGTAAACGCGAAGTTAGAACTTTGGAGGGATGCTTTAGAATATAACGGTTTTAGAATTAGTTGGACTAATATAGGATATATGGAATGCTAGTTGGTTAGTAATAGGAGCAGAAACAAGGAATTTGTTATGTGGAATGGCCAAGAAGTACCTAAAGGGGATTGTTTTCAATATCTTAGTTCAATAATCCATGAGAAAGGAGAGATTGAGGAAGATGTTCCTAATTGCATTAGAGTTGGGTGGATGAAGTGGAGATGTGCTTCTGGAGTCCTATGAGATCATTACATACCATTGAAACCGAAGGGGAAGTTCTATAAGATAGTTGTAAGACCAGCCATGCTTTACGGGCAAAATGTTGTGCGGTCAAGAAACAACATTTCCATAGAATGAGTATAGTTGAGGTTGTTGAGATGGATAAGTGGCAAGACAATGAATGATAGAATTAAGAATGAATTCAGTTGAGGGAACCTAGGAGTAGCTCCAATAGGCGATAAAATAAAGAAAGGTAGATTTAGGGGTTTGGTCATGTGCACTAGTTAGGAGGGTGATTTGGTTCAAGTGGAAGGCCTGGAAAGGGCAAGGGAAAGGGCCCAAATGACATGGATGGAAGTTGTGAGAAAAGATATGGTGACTTTTGGTCTGGTTGAGGGTATGGCCCTTGATAGAGTGGAATGACTACACATGATTTGTGTAGCCGACCACATAGTTGGAATAAGGCTTGCATGATGATGATGAGGATGACGCTGATGATGAAGATGTATGGATATGTGGTAATTGGTTCTACATTGGTGTAAATATTGCTTAGATCTATGACAATTTGATAATTCCTCTTAGAATCATCGAGTGTTATAGGATTTCTTTAGCAAGTACGATTGATGTAACATGAATCCAATCAACCCATGACGACTTTTGCTCAAGCACACATCAAAACAAGAGAAGTAACATAGTAAACAAGATGTTATAGGGCAGTAATTTGCACTTCATTGAACAATTTGTTTACAGAGAATTGCAAGAACAATACAGATTACAAAAATTAGAGAAGTGTTAGATTTATATGGTCCAAACTGTAAAGGGTTTCAAACATGGGAAGAGGATAGCCCACCAGAGGATCATTCTGCTAGCACCCTCATACCACAGAATATACACTTGTCAGTATGACACAGTAACAGATACATCAGTGGGCAAGTCTCTTTATTGCAACTTACTATCATACCTGAAAAAAAACGCAAGAATTTGTCAAAATTCTGTGTTAGGTGTCCATGTTAGCCACATCTCATGGGAAAGGTTATTGTTGAGCCAGAAAATCCACATACAAAAACAAATGAGATTTGATGGTTCAATAATTCTTCATAAGTTTTTCTCTTCCCAATTGAGGTTCTAGAATAAAATTGGACATGGAAGGAAATTAAAACAGAAGGTTTGCTAAAAAGCTTGTGTAGATTCTCTTTCTCCTTTTTTAAGGGGGAAGAAAAGAAAGAAGAGAGAGAACAAAAAACAAAAAGGAAGGGGGGCGGGGGGGCGGGTGGGTTTGCTACCCAAGAAAACATTGGCTGTAAGAAGGTCTAAACAACAAAGGCATGGCACTGATACCATGTTTTGTTGTGCACACCATTCAAAGTAGAATGTGGTTTTCCAAAATAAGAGTAAGGAAAATGGTTTGGTAGGGCTGCAGCCCTATCAAAATAAGTAAATCCTCACCTCATAACTCATCGAAAATTACAGGTCAAGCATTGGAAAACCTTTACATTAATCATCTCGACTTTAACATTATGGTTGTGAAAAAAATTTAGAATTTCAAGATCTAAAAATAATGTATATTATAACAAATTATCTAGACCGTCCATTTTTCTTTAAAAATAAGTGTTCACAGATCCGCAAGATCTATACCATTTTTTGAGTTTCAAATTTTATTGTCATTGTTGGAAATTGATTTTAAAGCCATCATAGAGATTTTTGTTGCTGAAAGTACATTTTGGACGAGGATTTGAGGTGAGTCTTTATTTTGTTTTCATAAAGCCTAGGCCTTATAGAAGCCTCATCCTAAGAGCAATGACACAGCCCAAATTAGTATAGCACAATAAATATAAAATGACTTAAGGTAGAGTGAGGTAACAAAGACCTATGGAAATGGGTTAAGTATCATTCATGCAAGACAAGAAGAATAAAAAGAATAAGAATGATGAATGATCCCGCCCCTCAATATAACGTATGTAAGCATTCCTATCATGTGGGTGATTAATGCTTAATTGGGTCCAATTGGGGAGCTTGAAAATAAGTAATGAAAGCATCTTCAGAATTTTTTATTATATAGCTTTGGATGAAATCTACTGCTGTGAATATTGGCTCTTTCTTTAAAGAACTTCACCTGTAAATGTCATTACTATTAATACAAATAAAAGCTATCAGTTCTTAAAGAAGGGGAAACAAACTCTTGGTGTCTTAGCAACAGTGGGAAAATAACACTGTAATTGAGTGGCAATGATATTTAAAGGATAAAAAATGTTCCCAGCAAACGTTTCTGATGTTGGAGGCTTTGGTGAGGATGGAATATTTTCAGTCAACTCACAATGTGGGTTACTAGGAAGGAAAGGGATAAAGTTTTGATGTTCATAAGTAGTTTGGAGAATATTTTATTTCTTAATATGACATTAATGGAAATCTAAGGAAGCAATAGTTCCTGCTCAATTTTACAAGCATGAATGCATATTCTTTGTCAATATGCTTCCAATATGATGTATGTTGAGGTGCTCTTACTGTGCAACTTACTGGAGTTTGGAGTTTCAATTTTCTATGAGGTCCGTTTGGAGAAGGATCATATTGGGCTGCAGAACAGGTCGGGTCGACCCAACACGTGCTGGTCCACCCAACCTGTGTTAGGATTTAATAGCCCTCTTAAATGCGGAAACAAGTATCCCAAAAGCTGGTCCCACCAAGAATGTGCAGTTATCTAGCTAAAAACAAAATAAGCAAGAGTACGAGCCATAATACGAGAAATAAAGCATAAAACACACACACCACAAGAACACAAGTATTTACGTGGTTCATTCCAAAAGGGCTACATCCACCGGAACGGCAAATTAAAATCCATTGTACCCTTGAAAGATACATAATAGATTTTGGAACATAGAGTTACTTCTTTAACCGTCAACAAAACCCAGTCGAGCAATCCCTTTTAGGCCCGCTCTCCCAATCGGTACCACAGCTGATCTCTCATCTATATTCTACAGCTAAACCACTATCCAGGAAGAGACCTTAAACCATTATCCAGGAAGAGAACTTTAAGAGCAACCGAGGCTTTCTTTGACTAAAAGGGAAACCACCCAAAATTTTCTTGGGAACTGCTTCTCTACAAGAAACTAGCCTCTGAATCTTCGAGAGAGGCTATAGTAGTGTTTATCTCTATTCCATAGCTAAACTACTATCCAGGAAGAGACCCATCTCTATTCCACAGTAAAACCAATGTCTAGGAAGAGAACTTTAAGATCAACCGAGACTTTCTTTGACTAAAAGGGGAAACCACTCAAAATTTTCTTAGGAACTACTTCTCTACAAGAAACTACCCTCTCAATTTGCATGAGACACTATAATAGTGTTTCTCTCCATATGAAGTTCTCTTCTCTCTAAGAGGAGGTCTTGTCTCTTATGCATAGAAGGCATCTGCCTCTCTCTTTCTAGAGGAAGCCACATTTCCCATATGATCCAAATAGGGCATATATATTCTTTCCTCTTTCATCCCATATATATAAGGTCTGGAATCCAGACTTAATAGGAAAATTCCCATAGATTTACATATATCTAAAAAATCAAGAGATATATCCAAGAGTCCTAACTCCTAATCTTTTTGGATTTCTATTTCCTTTAGGAAACTTATCAATATTAATCTCAATCTCACGTATTATGGTATTTCCTTATGTTGGCTGATTTTGGATATCACCATATCCAACAACCCATGTCTTGGTATGGGTTCACAAAAGGGTCCCAAAGTGTTAGGTCTAGGTCTGAGAACCTTGGTCCTGACAATCAGGTCATGCCTTGATCCACGGGGGACCCAACTCGTCGGATCCGAATATCCCTAGTTCTATCATTATTTGTAACAATCTTAATATCCTTCAGGACTGCATCATATTTAATATTTTTCATAAAATATGATATGGTGATCTGGCAAAGTGCTATTATGCATATTGGCAATATATTGGGTATCCAAGATTTTACAGATAGTGCTTTTAAGTTGTCGCCGCCATTCCTTTTTTTTATGTTATTAACTGTTAAAAATGTTTTTGAGATCGGTCGGACTGCCACATGGCCATTTCATCAGCCATTGGCTTGATGAGAGCGATAATATGCAGATGGTGGATGCCCTGTGGCATCCATGTCCAGTATACTCACACTCTGGCCACGTGGCAATGTGTCATCTTCTAGATTATTTTGTTGTGTCTCCATTGTGTCCATGGAAATGGATGTACAACCTATAGACCAGATCCTATTCAAGTAAGGTTGTCTATTGCCCCCATTCTTCATCTCTGATTTCTCATCTTTCTCACAGTGTTTCTATCATATTTTTCCATATAATCCTTCTTGCCTTCTGATACTCACTGGAACCGAAGCCACATTAGCGGAGAAGTCGATAAAGCCTGCTCAGATCATGGGCCTTGATCTGCCATTAGAGAAGGGAGATTGATTTATGAGTTGGTACCCCAGATCTTGCTCAGGTTTTGGACTCTTACATCTGCTATTAGAGAGACTGCTTCTTGAGGTTCCATTTTCTCATTGGAGAGAGAGAGGACGGAGGGAGGGAGGGAGTCAGTGAAAGAAAATAATAAAAAAAAAAGCAGAGGGAGGGGGGAGGGGATGACGGGGGGAGAGGTGTTTGTGATGCCCCCTAGTTGGATCTTCATAAAGAAGAGAGAGGGCGTGAAAGCCATAGGAGAGAGAGAAGTCAACCCAATGTCAAATAAAGGGCTTTGAAGCCAGGTCCGGGATGACTCAGCAGATTCACCAAGCCCATCCTAGGTCATGATTGGGTCTTGGTCCAGGTAGTCCCTTTTGCCAGCCTGGGTGGGTCCAGATGCATACCTGACCTGGACATGACCTGTTTAAGGCCCTAGGATCATATGAATGATTTGGAAAATAAAAGCAACAGGGAAGCCAGGTCTACAATTTACTTAAATCTTGGTACACTGCAGCCTCTTCTCAAGGACTCGTGGGAGATTCAGAGTTGGCAGCATTTTCAATTGTATGGGTTGTAAATTAGCAAGAAGTGAAATATCATATTGGCTGGTTGGAATCATGGGGAGCATAATTATTTCCATGGAGCCTGGCATTATGATATCTCAAATGACCAAATGCGTTTGAAGGAAGAGACTTGGATAAATATGAAGAGAGAGGGATCCTTGCTCTGATTGGGATTGAGTTCAGGAAGTATTAATGTGAGTGTAAACCAGTAAAGATGGGCTTCTCCTAAGCGTGGTCTGTTATGGTTGCAGCTCACAGCACATGGTCTTGTACTGGGAGAACTGGAGCCGGTGGGGATGCTTAGGAATTTGTTCATAATTGTTTACTCTTATCTTTAGTGTTCACTACTTTGAAAAAGTATGAATCAAGTCCCCAGGTGCAAACGAAGCAGAGAGTTAAGGAAATGAAGTAAATACTAAGAGACCAGATGGTGCATCCACTCCTCTCATGAGGGAGTTGGTGACTCTAGAGATTAATTAAAATGAGATGACCCTCAGTCTTAGTAAATGTCTAAGATTGCCTCATTTAGGGTACAGTGCTGTATTTTTCTCAGAAGCAGGCTAAGAATCTATTCATGGGGGTGGGGTTAACACTCGAAAGATGATATGCTCTTTAAAACATGTCCCCTTCGAGTCCATGGAAGTTGATGCTCTTTGGAGACTGGCTTCTGGGTTGGTTACATATGAGAGAAGCGGTTGGTAGTTCTTTTGTGGGGGCAAAACAGGGTATTGAGCACACTCAAAGTTTCCAAGTTTCTTCAAATGCAAAGTTTTTAAAATCTTCTCCATTACTGATCTTTTTCATACAAGATGCACTGTCAAGTTTCAACAGATTCTTGTATGATGTCTGCAGTTGTAGTGCTATTTTGGTAATTTCTTGTATCTGTTGGATTTTCCATTGTATTTGAAGATGTTTAAGAGGTTTTAAAAGGTTTCAATTAGCCTAAACATTGACTGCAAAAGATCCTCTGGCTTTCAAGGACATGCAAAGGTTATCTCCGGAAAGTAAGTTCCACCACTTGGGCCTTCATTCCTGATATATTTGTCATTTTGTCTGTAAAAAATGTTTGCAGAATTACTTCAAAAATAATTTGTTCCTAATGACAACACTCATGGCCACTTGTCTTTGTGTATCCACATTTCCTGCAATAATTGCAACTTCTATTCTGCAATTCTTAGGACATTGTAACTCTGCATCAAGATCCAAATTGTCCATGGGAACTACTTTACAAATTGCACAAAACGACTATCCTCAAGTTCCGGTTGCACAATAGTTTGCTTAACCAAGAATTCACTTGCAGTGACTTTCAGTAAATTTTGCAGGCATTTGCCCCCAACTATGTCCAGTTCCAAATGAGTGCCAGGGCTTAACTGTTGTCGAGAATATAATTTTTTTAATGGTGGCTTCATTGAGTAAATGAATGATTACATTGTCAAGTATATTTATTGACCATGTACTAATGAACTTTTGCAAATTGGGCCTTGTAAGCCTCCATGCTTCTTTGTCTGTTATCTCAACAACACTGGAATAACCATACAATCGTTGAGTAAACTCCCTAATTCAAAGGACAATATGACAAAAAAAATTTAGAGCTGGCCCAAAGTTTAAAATTTATCTTTCATTTTGTTATTACCAGATATTAAAGGTACTAAATAATAGCCATTTTAATGGGGATGATTTGCAGCAAACCACTATAATCAAATGATTTTTTCTACTGAATTTTTGGACATGAGATAGACTTGAGCTGGGGAATGGTTCACCTCAACGATCCGCTTTGGAAAAATCTCGTCTGAGGTTAAATGTAACATATTGCTTTTATGATATACGTACCGTGGTTTATATAGGTATGGTTTCAAACTTATGTGATTGTTATGACTTGAGAGCCTTTGCATTTTATTGTGCAATTCTTTCCTTCCTTGCACATAGCATACTCTTCATAGTAGCAAATTATACACTTTGTTGCAAAGGACCTACTGAGGATGGTGTTCTTGATATGAAATTTTGAACTCAACTGTAGAATCACCTTGATCAATATTCTGCTAATAAAAAAAAAAGAAAAGATTTGAAGTTCTTAAACGCTATCCGATCGTCTGAAAACTTTAACGGCCCTCTTTTAAATTCTACGATGTTGTTTCTTCATTTAGTTAGAGGCGGGCATGGAATGTTTTAAGTTGGATGCTGGAATGATGAGGTTATATCCCAAAATTTAGGATCTTATAAGTACTCCTAGATACGTTTTACCCTAGGAACTGTAGGTGTGTATGACATGCTACTGTAGGAGTATACAGTCTCTCTTTAACTTTTTTTTTTTTTGGAAAATGGTTTATTAAGGCTGTAGCGCTATCAAAATAAATAAAGCCACACCTCATAACTCATTGAAATGTGTTGGAAAACCTTTAAATCAATCATCTTAGCTTGAACATTCTGGTTATGAAAAAAATTAAGATTTCAAAATTTAAAAGTAGTGTATATCTTAACATATCATCTAAGATTAACCATTTCGCCCTAAAAATAAGTGTTCACATATCTGCAAGAACTGTACTATTTTTTTAGCTTTAAATTTTATTGTCGATGTTAGAAATTGAATTTTAGAGCATCATGGGAGATTTTTGATGCAAAAAGTGCTTCACGGATGAGGACTTGAGGTGAGGCTTTATTTTGTTTCATAAAGCGTAAGCCCCATAGAAACTTCATCTTTTTTTCTTGTTTTTTTTTGGTATGGTGGTATACAGTTTATTTCCAAATTTATTGCTTCTCCAGTTTTTACCTCAGTTTATTTCCAAATTTATTGCTTCTCCAGTTTTGACCTCTCTAAGTGGCACTGGAACAATATCCACCTGAATCCAGGGATTAGTTTCATTTTGCCTCTCCATTCATTTTTAGGTGTTATTAATATGAGTAATGATCTTATGAGACCCTCTCACACCTATGTGTGTAAGACTCCAAAAGATTACTATTAAATTTAACACGGATCTCTAGAAAAGTCGAATTCCACATCCATGTGATAACGTTTTTAGAGATCTGTGCTAAATTTAATAGTGACCTTTTAAGGTCCTATGTACATGGGTGTGGGAGGGTTTCACAAGGTCATTTCCGTATTAGTATATAGGGCATACAAATGTTTATGTGGCATTCCCCCAAGGTGTAGATTTTCAAAACAAATAGGGAAATTTACTACATTCCTATTTTATTTTAAAATTTTTAAAATAGTCTCATAGTTCTGTAGGCATCCTACTTGGGCTAAGGGGACATCCAGGTATCTGCAACCCTAAACCTTAGGGCCCAGACCTAACCACTTTCCCATGTTAAAAACCAAATAGCGAAATTTACAACCCTAAACTTTAGATCCCCCTCCCCCCAAAAAAAAAAAAAAGCCAAAAAAAAGCAACACCCCATCCCAATCATTATCCGTCCTAATACCATGGACCCTCAAAAGTCACCCAAATTGGGCCCAATTTGACTTCAAATTAGAGGGGCGCTCATAAGCTTTTCAAGAGTCTAAGAATCAATCAAATTCAATACATGATTTTAAAAGTTATGACCCAAATAAGTGTGCTTGCAAAAAAAATCCATTTAGGTCCCTTATTTGTGACTATGCCAAAGCTGCACAAGACCTTAGTAAAATTGCGTGGAGTGAGTTTGTTAAGGTTTCAAAAAATATTGGACGGCCCCTTGGCATCCAGTTTAGCCTAGGGTGCCGAGGACCTTAGACACCCTGAAGTGACAAATTTTCAAAAATGTATATATAGCATGTCCAAATAAAGTATTGAGGGATCAAACTTATGAGTCACACTATGAAATTGTAGCAGATTGCTATTGAGCAATGACTAAGACATGAAGCAAGTGTATCATATCAGTTTAGATTTATGTCAGGGAGGTCAACTATTGAGGCTATTTTTCTATTTAGTCTATTGATTTAGAAGTTCAAAGATAGGGGTGGCACTCAGGTTGGGTCGATCTGAAGACTCAATGGATCAACTTGAATTGTGTCTGGGAGCGGGTCCAAAATTTGTACCCTGTGGTTTGGGTTTGGGTCTGGTATCAGTCTAGATTGGATCCCTATCGGGTCGGCTTGGGTCGTGTTCAGGTCCAAATGACTTGGACCCGGGAGGTATGGGTCCACGTGGGATCTTATCGAGCCAGGTTCGGGTTTGGGTCAACCGAACCCATTGACACCCCTATTCAAGGATATTAGAAAAGGCCTCTACATAGTCTTTATTAGTTTAGACCTCCATGCAATTATAACGAGTTTAACCCACCTCTTCGACCCTGGGCAAATCCTAAATGCCCTAATATCTAAGTGTCCCCTAGAATAGAGCGGTCCACCCCCACCTTGAACGCTTCTCCTACTCTAACAAAACACCGATTGTCGCTGCTCAGAATTCCAAAGACAATGGAACGGTCCCTCCACATCGACTACTTTTGACTCGGACCCAATCCGTTGTGCCGAGCCTATAAGCGTGGCTTATAAGTAGGTCCACGGTCTTTTCTTCTATTTTTCTTTTACTTCTCTTTATTTTATGTAGTGCATTTCTTGTTCTCTTTCCAAACGCCTTTCCAAAACTCTTTCATGTTTTCAAAAAGTCTTTCTGGCATTTATTTTCCATTTTCTGGTCATTTTTAGCTGGCGCGTTGGACTACAAAGGAAGAGACCACCAAGTCGTATCTTTCGTGGACATAATTTGATGGAATCCTTTTATTCTACCCCCTAATCACTGGATTATAAACAAGAATTAAGGCGGAGAGGTCCCTTGTCATCTGGTGCAACTGCCCTAGGTTGTAAGATGAATGTATTATTTTTTTATTTAATTAATGAAAATTTCGGAAGTAGGGGCCTTCTACCCCACCGACTTACGAAAAACAAAACTCCCTTGTCATCTCGCCCCAAATTCAGGTGTAAATGGTTTTATATTTTACACTTTTCACTTTTGAATGGATATAATGTATTTTAATTTTATTTTTGGTTCTATACATTAGATTAAGCTCAAATTTGGTAAGTTTATATTTTTCACTATCACCGGCCCATAAAAAATTTAAACAAGAGTTTAAAGTAAAAATATCAAAATACCCCTAAATATTTTGGAAATATTTTGTTTATTTATTATTTTAAATTATTTTTTAATATATTTTATAGGTGTGTGATGATAAAAACTATGAACATACTGTATTTGAGTTAAATCTGATATATAGAAAAAGAGATCAATTAAAATAATATGTTCCTAAAAAATGGGATTTGAATGGAAAATTTGAAATATAAGATACTATTTTAAATTCCAGGAATTAAAACAATTTTTTTTAATAAATTTCTAACCAAAAATTACGGCCATGTTTCGGGGGAAGTCGTTCAAAAATGAAAATATGCATCATACAATAGTTACGGGAACGCATGATAAAATCTTTTAGAATATCAATATAGGTGAAATGGGTTCTAAAAGATTTTCTTATGCGTTCTTACGTATGAGAAAATCTTTTTGAATATCAATATAGGTGAAATGGGTTCTAAAAGATTTTCTTATGCACTCTTGTGACTATTGAGATAGTTTTAGAGGAATTATAAATCTTTTAGAACCCATGGTCGTGTGTATTTTGAATTATAAAAGATTTAGAACTATGGTCGTGTGTATCTTAAAATATTCTAAAACGTATTCAAAATACACACGACCCTGGTCGTGTGCAAAGGAAGGGAAATATTCTAAAAGATTTTCTTATGTTCATGTGAGGGTTGAGATAGTTTTGGAAAAATTATAAATCTTTTAGAATATCCATCAAAATACATACGAACATGAGAAATTCTTTTATAATAGCCATCAAAATAGCTGGGCACTATAATGAACAGATCTTCATCATATGGTTAAGAATGCATATCACCATATGAATTTTAATATTTTTTCTAGAAATCGAATCATAATGAAATGTTAGACGTGTGTACTAAAAATTAGGACGCACAATTAAAAAATATTTTTTAAAATATAAAATGATCAAAATGCCCCTAAAAATAATGGGGGTAATTTGATCATTTTAAGTTATTGAAATTTTTTTTTATATATTTTTATATGGTGCACAATAGTGTTAGATATATACACCCAAAATTTCATTTTAATCATTTATAGAAAAAAAAATCTAATGGTTGAAATTTTACCTATATTACTATTCAATATAGTTATCCAGCTATATATATATATATATATATATATATTATTTTTTTTTTTATATTGTCGTTATTACAAAATTAATTTTTGGTTTTCGTTATTACATATATGTCGTTTTTTTAATTCCATAACACTTTAAAAAAAGAACAAAGAACAAAAGAACTGCCTATTTTCATGTTTTTTAAAAACTAAAATATTTAAAATTTAAGAAATTCATGTTGTTGAAAACCCGAATTTATTATAGAGAAAAAAAAAAAATTTGGGATAGCTAAACCTCACGTCATTGTGGCGGCCAAACGAGCGTAGAGGATCCAAACCCTAAATCTGGTTAGGGTCTTTAGTCTATTTGTTCTCGTTCCATTTCATAATGCATTCACCGTGCTCTCTCTCACACATCCAATCTTAGGTGAGCCCTACTATTCCAAATCGTGTGAGAAACACTAAGGATCCAATATAACCTGCAATTTACCACCACAAATTTGTTTTCTGATAAGCTTTGCATCGTCCAAATCAATGAATAAGAAAGACTACATGACTTTTAATCAGACGGATTTGCACTATTCGCTAATCTTTCAACAGATTTGCAGGCTTCCTTGATTGAAGCAACCAGGTCCTGCAGCTCCTCAATATTGCACACAAACCCTAGTTTCGCCTTTTCTCCATTAATCGTCTCCAAGTTGATAAAATAAGACAATTCATTGAAGTTACAGTGGTCGATCCTCCAATCCACTCTGGAAACCCTAGAGATCGAGTCAAGACCCGCCAACTTTGACATAATACTTCTTAGATGAGCCCTATTTTCTTCGAATACATGAATCAGTATCTTTGCAACTTTGTTCAGATAGGCCGCACTAGCTTATGAGAAAGGAGACAGAATCTTGCAGAGAAGCTTCGAGAAAGAGGGAGATGAGTAAGAGTAGTCCATCTTAAATGATAATAAAAAATAAAAAAAATATCCTATTATCCTTTATTTGTAACTTTTATATCTTATTAGATTCAAAAATTAAAAATATTACTTAAGAAGAAAAAAAACTCCATCTTTTCTATCTTCAAACCCCCCCAAATCCTTTTGATAATGTATTATTAACCTCAACAACTTATAAAATAATTCTATTTCTCTCTCTAAAATTTCATCTCTCTCACACATCATCGTCTCTCTCTCAAAACTCCATCTCTCTAAAACCCAAACTCCATCTCTCTCTCACATCATCATCTCTCTCTCTATCTCAAACTCTATCTCTCCCTAAAACTCAAACTCCATGTGTTTCTTTGTCTAAAACCCAAACTCCATCTCTCTATCTTTAAAACTCCATCTCTCTCACACATAAGAAGGTGTGCTCGTGTACGAGCTCGAGTTAAACTTCTTGGCTGGTAAACTCATCGAGAAGTAAAGAGAGAGAGATGGAGTTTGAATATGGTGTCATTTTAGTATTTGTTTGGGTCAAAAATTTATGATCAAAGTGATTCAACGGATTGTAAGATAGAAAAGATGGAAACATTTTGCTTACAAGTAATATTTTTAATTCTTGGGTCTCATGAGATATAGAAGTTAAAAATAGGAGATAAGGAGATATTTTTCCAAAAATAAATTAGTAAATTTGATTGATCAAAAACTTGAACAACCGAAATTTAAAAAATTTCGGTTTTAAAAAAACTGAAAATGAATAGTTTCATCTTTTAAAAAAAATTGTTATGAAGTTAAACAATGGGCATATGTGTAATAACAAAAAGTATTAGGTATTTTTGTAATAACAAAAAATAAAACAGATATTTATGTAAATTTCCAAAAAATAAAACTAAAAGATATGAGTAAAAAGTAGAATAGATAATCTCAGATAATTTTTTGAAGGGTGCACTTGGCATACGGATGCATCCGTATGTGTAGAGGTAAGTTGCACCTTCAAATTTTGTCATGGTATATAATTTTGATGTAAAATATTTTTAGGATTATCTCAAAATCTATTTTTATATCTAATTATATAATTTTAAAATTTAAAAATAGTTAAAATCAAGTAGATCTATAAACATATGAAAATCTTGAAAATAGACAATGTAGATATTACGTTGTGAAATGCACTATTTCTGAGACTTAAAATCTTTTTATTTTTCATAGTTATACATCTCGATGTCGAGATGATCAATTAAAGGGTTTTTCAACATTAAAATTATCTTTTTCGATGGATTTTTTAGGGGCATCCGTAGTTCTACATTATAACGTAGCATCCTTATATAAACGTTTTCCTTTTTGAAAACATTGGTATCCCAATTTTTATATTTTGATACGTCTGTTTATTCCCATTCACACATCACTGTTTAATGGGGACAAATTTGTCTTAGATACACAAATGATCAAATTACAACTCCTAATCACTGTTTAATGGGGACAAATTTGTCTTAGATACACAAATGATCAAATTACAACTCCTAATCACTTTCTATTTTATCAATATGCGTTTTAACTTCTGCAACAATTGGGATGTTTGGTTTGCATGAAATATGTTGATGATATAAAGCTATTTACATATGTAAACATTTTACATAAAGCTATTTACAGATCCAAACAGTTTATAGAAAAAAGTTTCTCAAGTCTAGTTTTTTCCATGTTTAGTAAATACGTCTTGAAAACCCTGTGTAATCGATTTTGTATGTTTCGTAACTTGTTTTGTAAACAGTATTCCAAAAAACCTTGAATGAAATAAACCAAAGTTGTAACAGATATATACGTGGCCATCACAAAATAGAGGGTTTTGGGGCTTTAAGTAATTGAGAGAGAGAGAGCTACGTTGGCAATTTTTCTCTCTCTACCCAAAACCCCCAATATCTTTGCCAAAATTTTGGCAACTTCTAGGGAGGATTATGGCCATCAATCCACCTAAGCAAGTTTATTATACTATTTTTTTGATTTGTTTGTATTTGGAAAAATGAAAAATAGATTTTTTATAGATGAAAAATATTCCACAGCTTTATGGTAAAAATATTTTCTTGAAGTTTTCTTTATCTTTATATATTTTTTTGATTGTTCCATATTTTTCTCTATTTGTTTTTATAATTTTTTTGTATTTTTTTTTTTATTTTATGGTTGTGAGTTGTGACTAGTGAACCGGTCTAGTCCAACCACCCCGGTGCCCTCATCGGTTTGACCACCGGTCCGATCTTAATATTTGTTAAAAATTAAGTCAATTGGGAATTGGTTTTCACAGGAAGTTGCTCAGGTGAGGAGCTGCTTTCATCTGTAATGGGCCATATTGTTCTTTTAATTTGTTTAGAGCGTTAACGGTGGGAATAGAGCCTAGGATGTTATGTTGATGGAAAAGGCTATTCCATGGTAAAAAGTTTCATATGGGGTGTTTTTTCACCTGTATTTTTTGCGAACGAAAGATACGTAATTTAGGGTTTATATGAAAACAGTTACGTGGTGACTCCTTTCCCGCGAACCAAACATACCCTCTTTCTAACAAAATCGGCATGTTAGCATGTGTCCCACACATTTACAGTGGAATTCATGCAATAATAGATAAGTAGAGGAAGCAATCCAAACATAATTAATTTTCTTGATGAGTTTCATTGAATCAACCTGAACTGCTTTCTGAGTTTGTCATAGAACAGTCCATTCTTTTCCCATGTGTTTGAATGGATCTTCAAAGCCCATACATTTGTTCTTCAGGATGAAGAACCAAAGCAAGCTTTATGCATTGTTTTCTAATAGAATCGATTGAGAGAGAGGCTCTTCATGGAGAATGGCGTACCCATCTAGAGCTCCATCTAGGGTTTTATGAGCAGCATTGTGAACTTGGAAGCCACCATCTGAGAGATGCTATGGAGCTTGGGATCGATGTTTTGTGCAGATTTTTCCTTAATGTTGATGTTGCTGGCCGTAGGATTTGAACCCAATACTTTATTAATTCAATGATCAGGTTATTGTGTGGACCTTAATAGCACCAAAATCGCAACATCTGCACGGTCTATTTAATTTGGACATTGCAGGTCTGGCATGATTATCAATACAATGGAGCCAGAATTGATATGCACCATCCAAATTAAATAGACCGTGTGGGTTTTTACAACAATATATGTGGCCCTGACGAGTTGGACTTGGGTTTGAGTGGTAAGCAGTTGAAATTAGCAATGGTGCATCTCAAGTTAATTTCTACTACTAAACTACCCAAAAAATGAAGAAAGGAAAACAATAAGTGTGGCCCTGAGGCATATGACATTTTTCTTTAATTTGAAGTGCAATCAACAACATGAACCATTTGCATTTATGGTATAGTTGAAGTTGAAGAGAAAAATCTTTTGGGTTATATACTAAGAGACCATTTACCGTCGTTACAAAGAGATCACAAATACCTCTAGCCATCCGATTTCAAATTATATCTTTTGAATTGTGTCATGAAGTTCGTGATTTTTTTCCTTTTTGGATTTTAACCCTAGTCAATAACACACTCATAAGCACCCAATTTGAAATCAGATAAACAAGAGTGATTGTCACCTACTTGTACCACTAATTAAAGAGTGTGTTTTCCATAAGGTTGCAACCTTAAACAATCCAATTAAGGTGCAGCTTCAAAATTGACCATAATATATAATTTTGATATAAAATATTATTAGGATTATCTCAATATATATTTTTATATCTGATTATAAAATTTAAAACTCCAAAAAATAATGTAAACTCCAAAAATGGTTAAAATTAAGCAGATCTATAAATATATGAAAATTTTGAAAATGAACGGCCTAGATAATATGTTGTAAGATGCACTATTTATGGGACTCAATATCCTTTTTTTTTTCATAATCATACATCTCGATGTCAAGATGCTCAATTAGAGGGCTTTCCAAGATTAAAACAATATTTTCTGATGGATTTTGTGATGTGCATACGTAGTTCTACATTTTAAGGTTGCAACCTTATATAAACTTTTTGAATAATAAAATGCCTCTTTGTATGCTTTCTCATATCTTTTTGTGTGCATGCTCTTTGGGTGAGCTGGTTTTTCGACTCTGTTTGATAATTTGAGAGCATAGAATGTCGATTTTGAGGTAGAAATATCAAAGAAGCTAAAGAGAAAAACAAATAAGGGGAGAAAAATGAGAGATGGAAGAGAGAGAGATAGAGCAGGCAGAGGTTGGGAAGAGACTGGTAGAGCAAAATGAGAATGAGGGGATTGTGTAACTTTGGGAAGAAACTGGTAGAGCAAAATGAGAATGAGGGGATTGTGTAACTGGTAGAGATAAGAGAGGGCAATATGAGGACTATCTGGACTATGGAAAGTGGCTCCTAAGAAGTGTGTAATATTGAAATCTTAAAAGAGATTAAAAAAGATGGAAATCAATATATATTGTATGCGCCATAAGATCATAGTCATAACCATATTATACACTTCATCACTTTGCAATCAATTGGTTGTGACCATATATTAAACTAATTGAAATCCTCTACCCTCCCCATCACCGCCCAACACAGTTAATAATTTTATCATCATGTAGTTATGGTGGTCATATAGGTTATATTATATACAGGAGATGACGGGAAAGGAGTTGGTGTCGTGGTAGTAGCACCCCCACACTTTAGTCACCACGTTGTGGTTTTCATTCCTATTGATACCATCCAAATTACACCTTTAAAAAACTAACTCTTATAAACTATTTGAAAAAATAGGTAGGGGACTGTTTTCCCTAATGAATTACCCACACTAACACTTTCAAACCTTCAAAAAAATTAACTCCTAAACTATTTGAAAAACCGGGCAAGCGTCTGTCTTCCTTAATGAATTACCCACACTAACACCTTCAAAAAAAAAAAAACACTAACTCCTTGGAGACGGTCCATTGTAACCGCTTAGTATTGCAGAGAGAGAGGAAGATAGAGAGATCCATGTCAAAGTTAATGATGATCCTTTGGGATCCTACCCAAATGGATGGGAGAGGGTCCCATAAGATCATTTCTCATAAAAGAATTGTGTTAACTAACTCACCAATAATCCAAAGGCAAAAAATATAACCATGTTACCATCAAGGAATAGGCTTGAAACTTAAAAACTCTCGGTACTTTAAAAAATATATAAAAAAGTACTAAAAAGAACATCCAATCTTTCAAGCTTAGATAGAGAGAATTTGTTCAGTTGCCCATCTTTGAATAAATACAAATCTCACATGTCTTAAACTAAAATATAATATTCTTTATTTTTCTTACCTTGAATGGGGACTTAGTCCGTTCTCAAATTCAAAACTTTTCATCATTAGCTTTTACGTACAGTATTACATTATTAAAGCGTAAAGTCCTTTCTTTTCAATATTTCTCCATTATTAGATTGCCTGCCTTTCACATTGTGTGCTATATTTTCTAGTCTTGCTGGTACCGCCTAGACCCTATAAAAAAAAAGCTAACTCCTTCATCTATATGAGACGGGTAGGAACTTGTCTTTCCAAATGAATTACTCAAAAATATGATAAATCTCAAAACGCAGATTAATCACTGTGTATAGTCTATTTTAATGTGAATATATAGGTAAAACCATCTACAATGACAAAATTTACATTAGATACATTTCTTATTTTGTACAATATCAATCACTATCATATTATTAATTAGGGTAAGGTTTGTATAAGATATCAACCTTATATTATTAAAATAAGATGCACCTCAAAACTATGTCGAAAATACAATTTCGGTGCCGCAAAGTGTTGCGATGATATGAAAATCTATTATTGCTCCAATTATGAAATTTAAAGTTTAAAAAATGGTGGCGATCAAGCAGATAAAAAAGCACATGAAAATCTTGAACATGGACTATCCAAATAATGTATTGAAAAATAAACTATTTTTTAAAACTAAAAATCCCCATTTTTTTATGTCTATGAATCTCCAAATCAAAATGACCGTTTTGGGGGTTTTATAGATTAAAAACAACCTTTTCCAGTGGGTTCTTTAAGTGTACCGGACAATATAAGATTTACACCTTATGTAAACTTTTTTCTCTTAATTATGTAATGTCATAAACCACGTGAAGCGCATGTGCTGTCCCATAGTAGAAATCATATAAAAAAGGTCCAAGCTTTTATGTGCTTGTCTCATTAGAGCTATGTCAAGTAGTGTTTGATGTGGACCTTGTTGCACCAAGCATAAAACATTATACGATAGTCGGATAATTGTCTCCATCGGATTATAATGGCAAGGCTATGCTTTAAGTTGTTGATGCATAATGTTTTTTGTTTTTTTTTTTTTAGTAAACGGTTTTTAACATTGATTGAAATTTACCAAAAGTCCCCCAAATCCCACCTATTCTCCGGTTCTTTTTGTTGTTTTTTTTCTTCCCAAATGTTTATTTGTTAAATCCATACTGGTCTGATTTGGAATCATCCGAGTTAGATAGACCAAATTGGACTCGGAGCATGGCAATTAAGGGATGAACTCCAACTTTTGAAAACAATGAAATTACATGCCAGGCGTCTCATAAAAATAAGGGTGTAGTTTCCATATGGTTGCATCCGTAAACAATCCCACTATGTAGCACCTTCAAATTTTATCATAATATATAATTTTGATATAAAATGTTCTTGAGATTATCTTGAAATCTATTTTTATATCTAATTATAAAATTTTAAATTTTAAAAATAGTTAAAATCAAGTTAATCTATAAACATATGAAAATCTTGACAATGGACGGTGTAGATAATATGTTGTAAGATGCACTATTTTTTAGACTCAAAATCTTTTTAATTTTCATAGTCATACATCTCGAAGTCGAGATGATCCACTACAAGGTTTTTCAACATTAAAACAACCTTTCCGATGGATTTTTGAGGTGCATCCCTAGTTCTACATTATAAGTATAAGGTTGTAATCTTATATAAACCTTTCCCTAAAAATAATATTTGTGCTTCTTTTCTAATATTTTATCATTAATCTTTTGCTAAACTAAATCTGTGGTGCTGCAGTTTCCTTATGAACCAGAGTAATTAGATCTTCTAATAGAATTATGATCATATACATGCTCCCATGGGCTGTGGTTTCTGGAAAGGAAGTTTAAAACCCAAACAACACAAACTAGTATAGTCCTTTTGAAATACCCTCAATTCCAACATATTTATATGTAAAATACTCTATTTTTCATTTAAGGAGAGTATATAAAGAGACCATTTACTTTTGATAAAAGGATGTCACAATCATTTTCGTCTGTCGGATTTTAAATCAGATGGTTATAAATGTGTCATTGACTAAATTTTAATTTCAAAAAAAATTTCTCGAACTTTGTGCCACAATTCAAGTTGTTCAATTTGGAATCGGATGGCGTGAGGTATTTGTGACATCCTTGTAACAAAAGTAAACAGTCTCATAGTATATAATCCCTTTCACTTATACTTAGATGCTCATTTAGATTGCACTTTCTAAGATAGCATGGTTCTCAAGATTTTATTTCTGATCCTTCCAATCGAATTTTCAAAACCTAGACATGTTTTGTTTATGCTTGGAGTAGTTATCTTCCTTTCACGGTTTATGCATGTGATCCTCTTTCATGTTTGCTATTTTGATGGTTACAAACATTAAGCAAGTAGGCTCTCACTTATAATTATATAAGCAGGCTTGCTTCATGTAATTATACAGTACTCAAACCTTCTACAAGCCTTTCAAAATTGAAGAGTGTGATGGTTTTTCCTTATTATCAAAAGGAAATATATACGACAAGATAATCTACTTTTGGTATAAAGCAGTCACAATCATTATTGACTGTCAAATAAAATGTGTCGATGCTTAGGCACAAAGTATGAAATAAAATTTATTGAACTACATGATACACTTTAAGCTGCCGGCTTTCACATCCATTAGTAAAAGTGATTGTGATCTCTTTATACTAAAAGTGAATAGTCTTATGGTGTGAAATCCCTTTACAAGTTATTCATACATGGTATTTTAATGAAAAAATTTATTTTCAGGTAAAGCATAAAATTTAACAAGGAGAGCTTTCTTATGTCAAAGTAGTAAGGCTGCCCGAATTCAAACTTAGAATTTATTCAAACCAATAGAAAAATCTAAAACCTTCCCCCTCGACGTTTTTAGGTCAAATTATTTGGCAAGAATACTTAATTTTGTTAAGCAAACAAGAATTACCGAAACCTCGAGACAAAAATATCTAACACTTGCAAACTCTCCAAATGTGCACCGCTCTTAGCTAAGCCACTTACAATCTCATTTGCCTCTTTGTAAATACATGTAAACATCTAAATGTTCACAAAGGTCCATAATCTGCATCCAAATAGATTTCAACTTTTAAGGTGGTTTAGCTATCTTATTACACCAATTAATGACATTTAGAGAATCGCCTCGGACAAAATAAAATTATCTGCAGTGTCTTGTAAAGAAACATAAGAGTCTTTGACAGGGACTGCTCGCATCCTGAAATTTCAGCACACAATCCCAAAATAAAATCAATCATCTCCCTGGGAATAAGATAATCATCAAACTTCCACATAAATAATGGTGGTCCCATCTACATGGGTTGGTCTCATTATAGTGCATAATTTCAGCACGCTAATTCTATGCATGGACTCAAATGTCAACATAGTGAGCCGGTTGTGTCAACAAACCATTAGCCCCTTGGAACTAGAAAAGAAAACATGTGTCGGGAAAGGGCTTAGGTCATGGTGGTAGCACCCCCACATCAAGTTACCACGTTGTGATTTTCGATCCCACTGACTCCACCTACACACTTTCAAAAAGCTAACTTCTAATCTATTTAAAAAAAAAGGGTAGGAGTTATCTTCCCTACTTAATTACTTAAAAATAAATAAAAAAGGTGTGGTTTCTGTTAGGTTATAACCTTAAACACTTCAAATAAGGTGTACCTCCTAATTTTATCGTAACATGTAATTTTGGTGTAAAAAATTCTTAAAATTATTTCAAAATCTATTTTCATATCTAATTATAAAATTTTAAACTCCAAAAATGGTTAAAAGCAAGTAGATCTATAAACATATGAAATCTTGAAGATGGACGGTCTAGATAATTTATTGTAAGATGCATTATTTCTGGGACTCAAAATATTTTTTCTTTAATATTCATACATCTCGATGTTGAGATAATCAATTAGAGGGTTTTTTCACATTAAAACAACTTTTTTCAATGGATTTTTAAGATGAACATTTAATTTTACATTTTAAAGTTGCAACCTTATATAAACTTTTTCTAAAAAAAAAAAAAAAAAAGGAAGAAAAACTCATGTTTCTTGCATTTTGGCAAAAAAACATTTCATAATGATATTAGTTGGTTGTAGTGCAATGATCATATGTCTGCACTACATTTGATGTCTGATAATAGGTCTCACCCGGGACTAAGAGTTGATGACTTTTGCCCGAGCTTTATATCCCTTTGAATTTCTAGGAATGAATTACTGCATATTTGGCTTTTTTTGAAAGAATTCCATGATGCTCTACATGTTCTTTTCACCATCACTCCCATTATTTTGATTTTGGTCCATGATCCCAAAACGTGCACGCCATCGGAGATGAAATATCAGGCCAACCTTTTTTTTTTTGTTAAAGTAGGGGGTCCAAGGTTTCAATCTTTGAACCGGATTTTTGGTTGGGCGATTATATTATAAATTTATGTGCAAATGTTTGAATGCATCCATGCATAGATGTTTACACATGGCAAGAGTGAATATGTCCATATATGTTTCTCGATTATACATAAAAAGAAATTGTAAATATGCATGCTAGCATGTGCACACATACATGCTTTGCATATGTATGGTGCATGCATGCACCAGCATATAAATAAAAAGAATACAAAGAAAAAGCAGGAGTACGCCGGTCTATTTAAGTAAAAAAACAAGGCTGTCCAATGCTGTAAATATCAAATTGCAACTAAACAAAAAAATAATATCACTGTGCCAGTCCAACATTTGAAACATCAGACCAACCTAAAATAGGGAAGAGGCCTACAATATAGTTGACCGACATTTGGGACATTGAACAACCCAACTCTAAAGTGGTATGATGTTTTAACCATCGGATTGACCTCTAATTGACCTCTAGGCCCCCTGATATCCCTATAGTTGAAGGAAATTAAAAAAAAAAAAAAAATGGTGGTCTAATGTTACTAATATTGGACCAAGTAAAAAAGTGAGAAAACAAGACCACGTAAATTGTGGAAAAAAATGGAGTATTCCGTAATAACATACACATTCCATTATGTTTCCATAATTTTTCCTTTTTACTTTTTCTAAGCTTTTCTAATTTTTTCTTGGATTCCCCCTAAATCCCCACCTCATAAGCCCCCATGTTAATTTTAATTTAATGATAATTTTTTAATGGATCAATAGATCGATCCAAATTGATGAGCTAATGATCTATACAAATATGTGTGGTGGATGATCAGACGCCACTGATCTAATTTTTGAGACACTAATCCTATCAGAGGGTATAACAATTCTAAAAAATAAGGTGCGGTTTGTATAGAGCCAAGGCACTAAACAATCAAAGTACTGCGCACCTTTAATTAGTGTCGAGAAATGTGGTTTCAATACTGTAAATCTTTGTGATAGACTTAAGATATATTTTCAACTTTAATTATAAAATTTAAAGCTTCAAACTAGTGTAGATAAGCAGATCTATGAAAACTGGAATTTCTTGAAAATTGCCGGCTTAAAAATGCCTTACAAGATGCATTATTTCCAAAACTTGAAATCCATTTTTTTCTCATGTCCATTCATCTTGATGTTGAGATGATCAATTTGAGGATTTTTTAGCATCAAAACAACCCCTTCTAGTGAAATTTTTGAGGTGGGCTCTAATTTGATTGTTTAAAACCTCAGCTCTATATAAACTTTTTCTTAAAAAATATGCTTTGTCATTATTGTAACAACTCCAAAATACCTATAGAATTTTCCCCTTTCAATTTTTTCACCTCAAAGTAAAGTGTTGGCACAAGAGATAATACTAGGACTCCTATTCTTAAAAGATCTAGGGGCTAACGAAAACCTATATGATCCTAGAACTCCTATTCCTTGATCTTTTAGGAATAGTAGTCCTAGGATTTATCTATAGAATTCTAGGTTTGACGTTGACTATAATTCAGAATTTTAGGATCCTATAACTCCCTGTATGTCTAAAATTTCATCCTCTAGGTCAGCATCACAATATTTAGATAGACATAAAGGTGAAGGAGGGCCATAAGTCAGTACCAACCTTCCTAAAGCTTTTAGAAGGTAAAAAAGGTGTAGTAACACATACTGCATAATTGGGCCCAGTGCCTTTAGTGAAGTGGTCTAAATCAATTAACGATAGGTGGCCCCAGACTACTGATACAAATATTGGGTTATTAAAATTTTATTTTATTTTTTAGTGAACTAATTTTTTTTAGTGAATAGGATAATGCGTGAGTTGTTTAGTGAATTGGGTAGTGTGTGAGTTATTTTGGGGATATGGTTGGCTTTAATATTAGCAGATGATCAAGTTGGTTTTAAAGAGATAGATCTTAATTAAATTTAGTTATGATAAGGCTTACTTATGATGGTTTGATAAGAGAGACGTGAGTTTGAGATATAGAGATTATTTTTGTGGGTTTTATTTATTTACTTCTTATTTAAACTTGAGATCTTTCTTCTTTGTAAACAAATAATTAGATTTGAGTAAAGAATTTGGGTATTGTGAAAAGATCTTTTGAGGTAGACTGCCTTGCAGACCTAGAGAGGATATACTCTCTCATCCTTTATTATTATTTTTATTTTAACTATTTCTTCTATTATCTTTCCTACATCAGTTGGTATCAAAGCAAATAAGATTCGTCAATCACAATGCCGCCGAAACTTGCTCTTACACTAGAGGAAATATTGCCGCAAATTATAGAGTTTGTGGGTCAACAAATTAAGGAGAGCATGAACACAGCCACGGAGGGTGAGGGTATCCGAAGAGACATAAGCGAAAATAAACAGTGAGTGCAATGATTGGAGAATACTATTATTCGAGAAGAAGGTGCTTGCAACTAAGATCCGATACCAAATTTCGTTGTAGAGATGATTCGAGACCCATGACTAACTAGGGATGCCAATTCAGAATGTGACGATCACATTGTGATGCACGAACCACGATCTAAGGAGCATCCACATGATATTGGTATTTAGCTTGATCTTCCCAAGTTTTACGACGGGAACTTAAAAAAAAATAAAATGAAATCACGATTAAGCTGGAGATTTCATTGTTCTACTCCGAGATGAGCATGAAGTATTTGTTTAATCGGTTTATTGAAGAAAAAATGCAAAGGCACATGGTTGGACTACATCATCAATTATTTGATTGGCCTCTACATAGTGTAAGCTCAAGGTCGAGCTTCTTCCAACCCCGGGAAAATGATGCAAATAAAAAATAGGTTATTAAAAATTTATTTTATTGTTAATAAATTAATTTTTATTTTAGTGAATAGGGTAGTGTGTGAGTTGTTTAGTGAATCGAGTAGTGTGAGTTATTTTGGAGATACGAGGTTTAAGTGGGTTTTAAAGAGGTAAATATTAATTAGGTTTAATTAGGATACTACTTACTTGAGATGGTTTGATAAGGGAGACAAGTTTTGAGGTGGTTCGATAAGGGAGTTATGAGTTTGAGAGAAAGATAGAGAGATTATTTTGTGGGTTTTATTTTATTTCTTATTTAAAAAAGAGAATTTGGTGATTAAGTAAATAATTGATCTTCTGAAAAGATATTTAGGTTGGATTTTCTTGCAGACCCAGAGAGAGGGGTTGTTCTCTCACCCTCTATTATTATTATTAGTTCTTTCCTCTATCTTCCGTGTATCAACTACTCCCCACTCCCATAGCTGACGACATTATAACCTAGTTTGGACTTCTTTTAGGGTTCCAGTTATTTTTATTTTTCATTTTTTTGGTCAAATTTGGGTAGACCTAGACTAACTCAGATAAATTTGATCGTTTCAGAATTTCTAATGATTTATTAGGGATTGTGGACTATGGACTATAAGTTCTTGTATGGTAGGGTTTTACATGCTAGTATTGTCCCTATGGTTCAAGGCGAATTTGACTCTTCCACAACGGCATTACCATAAGTCGAGTTTTCCTTACAGGATGGTTTGATTGAATCCTCTTGTCTTGGCTCTTCGTCCCACTTAATGGGTTCAATAGGACATCTGCTAAAGGAGGAGCAGGTGACCCTTAAAGGATTTCTATTTGGGCTCTTTAGGTGATGGAGAAGTTCAGTCTATATTTGAAAGAATGAACGAGCTCAGATCATGTACCTCTTGGTCTTCTTCCATTGTGGGTATATCTTTTCTGATACCTTGTGAATTCCTATGGAATGGTTTGTTCTTCATAAGGGATTTGAATTATTGACCTGGGGCTAAAGCAATCCTCATCATTGAGGTTTTAAAAACCCCTAACCCTAGGTGACTTAATGAAGTTGTGCTTGTCTTGATGTTCATGTAATGAATTTTTCTCTTCTTGTGCCTTAAGTCATATTAGGTGATCTTCTGGCCTGAGTAGAATTCTTATCTCATTAGTCTTAATTAGGTCAATCTCTATTGTTATTAGGGAGACCGAAGTCATCTCTTCCTCCTTACCTAACTGAGCGATGTTATCCAAGATAGGATTAGCAGAGATGTCCTCTTCCCGGATAGGGGTGGAAGTAGTTTCTGCTTTGCCTTTGAGGCTCGTAATACCTTCATCAAATAGGTCTTGAATCTTATGCCTAAAGCTAGGCATTGCTCAGTTTAATGGGAGTGATTTTTAGGTCACTCACACCACTGTGACAACTCTGATAAGAGGTGGAGGAATCCAAGACATGGGTAATTAATCCATCTTATACTTGAGTAATCACTTAAGGATATCACTCATTGATTCCTCGAAGGGTGTTAATTCATTGGTTGTGGTACTTTGTGACTACCATGTATATTAGTAAGCTTTGTCTACGCCTTGAGGCCGTTCAGATGGGATTCAAGCTTAGACTGGACTTTTTTTATCATTGGTTATAACTTCGTTAATCTTACAAGCAGGTGAAGTTTTATCATTACTTTACATCTGCGTGACTAAAAATAGTTCTTGATTTTCAATTGGTCTTGTCTTGGTTTGTTCATGAAGTGAGACTCTATCAAGCATGGGGTCAAAGAGAATGGCATATCACCTTTACTAAAGAAAGAAAAGTTAATTACGTACGGACTCTAAAAAATTGCAGAAAATACAATATACGAATATTAAAACTATGGTCGGTTAACACATTTTAATTTATTTGTTTTTCATTGGTAGGGCAGTGCTTGGAGGTTTGGGGTACTTCCCAGGCGGTCCGAGGTTCGAATCCTCAGACCACTCCTTGTTTCTTTAGTATAGGAAGGGGTCCGATGTTCAAATCATTGAATCAACGAGGTAATATTTATGGCGGTCCAAGGTCTGAAGCTCGGACCATAACTTGAGGTTAAAAAGATGCGTTCCAAGATCCTCAACCTCATATCGCTTGTGTGAACCACAAACCACATTTTGATCCAATTCAAACCAAAAACCCCAATTTCTTTTGGTTCTCTCTCTCTCTCTCTATATATATATATATATATATATATATATATATATATATATTGTATACGAGAGATAATATATAAGGAGTA
>NW_006499363.1:105445-154294 GCF_000471905.2 Amborella trichopoda | reverse complement strand
GGAGCCCACATTTCTAGGCATAAGACATGGATTTTGACAAATCCAAGATAGGGGTGTAGTTTTGTGGTGCTCCTAAAAGCAAACATGTATCTCTAAAACACTTTATAGACATCACCTAGGAAATTTTCACTTATGCATTTTCATTGCTGATTTGCCATGCTTAGAGTCAAAGTTAATTAAAACCATTTGTTGATTGTTAGTTTTATGATGGGCATTACAAAACAACTTTAGATTTTTTTAAAAAAACCTTTCTTTAATCATTTAAAGACATGCATGGCATAGAGGGGGTTTTCAGTTCCGCGTAATTAGAAAAAAGCTTTTGTACGGCTTTATAAGTAAAGAACTTCTTTAACCCTATTGGGGGCTCTGAAGAGAGAGAGAGACGTGATTTTCTAGGTCCTATCAAAGTTGTGTGTATGCTTATGACAAACGTAAGCAAGTGAATACATAGGTGGTAACATACGCGTGTCATTATTATTGATGCAAATAAATAGAATATAAACAAATAAATAGAAACAAATTAAAAAAATCGAGAGGTTATATCTTCCCTTTGAGTCTGCAACGAGGTCCACCTTAAGATCTTTTTACAAGATCAAACTCTTTCTTTATCCTCCAAGAACCTCTCTCTACAAAGAAGGAACCGCTTCCTTTTAAATACAAACTTACAAAGAATAATAAATAAAAATAACAAATTAAACTCTATCTCTCCCTTATCAGTTAAAAATAAATTTAACATATTCTAAGCAACCCTACCATATTAATCTCTATCCATATTCATATTTTTTAAAAAATATACTAAACTTGTACTTCTACCTCTTAAATCTCTCCAACAACAAAAAAAAAGATAAGAATAACCCTAAAGAAAATTTAAATTTCAAATAACATATTTTCTAAGTCCTAAAAATATATAAAATTAAAAAATTTAAAAAATCAATTTTTTATTTACATAATTCTCTTGAGGCTGGGGAAGCTCGACCTTGAGCTTACATCCTTCAGGGTTCAATGAAATAATCAGTGATGTAGTCCCTCTATGGGTCTCGATACTTTTTTTTCAATAAACCAATTTATCAAATATTTTGTGCTCATCTTGAAGTATAACATTGAGATCTCAAGCTTAATTGTGATTTCTTTTTCAAGTTCCTAATAGAACTAGGGAAAATCAAGCTAAATATTAAGATCATGTGGATGCTCCTTTAGGATCGGTACCCCGAGTCACTTGTGGGCCTCAATTCATCTCTACAGCGAAATCTGGTGTCAGATCTTCATGGTCGCGAGCACCCTTTTCTCGAATAATAGTACTCTCCAACTATTGCAACTGTTGATTCATTTCGTGAACGTCACTTCGAACATCTTCCATGACTCTGCTTAGATTTTCTAAAATTTGTCCCATGCGATCAGCCAGTTGAGGATAAGGTTTCGGTGGCATTGCAATGGCTTAATCTTCTTTGCTATGATACCAATTGATGTAAGGAAAAAATAATAAACAGAATAAAAATATAAAATAAAAAAGTTTAAGAGATTATACATTTTTACAAGATCAAACTCTTTCTTTGTTCTCCTACAACTTCTCTACAAAGAAATGACATCTTCCCTTTAAATAAAACTTACAATGAATAATAAAAAAATAAAATGAAAAAAATAAACTAAACTTTATCTCTCCCTTATCTCTTCAAAACAAGTCTAACATATCCTAAAAAAACTAAACTTCTAATTCTACCCCTTAAATATGTAAAAAAAATAACAGATAAGAATAACCTTAAGGAAAACTAAAAATATATTTTCTAAGTCCTAGAAAATAAAAATTTTAAAAATTTAAAAATTAATTTTTTATTTCTACCACTCATTATTTATGCCAAGATCCAGGTAGGTTAAAATATGAGATCTCCCATATTTTGATCTAGATCTAGAATGATAGAACTCAGTTAAGATCGTAGAGATGTTGAAGGCACCACCAAATCAAAATCTCTAGAATTGGATTTCATGATCCTTTATAGCTTAGTTTCGTTTAGAAAACCAGAACGAATGATGAACAACATAAAGAAGAACAATAGAACTATAAAAACTAAGAAAATAATAGAAAATGAAAGGAAATGGAGAAGCGACCTAATTAGCTGCGCCCACAGAGTCAGGGGTCAAATCAGACAATATTACTCCTATCCAAAGTTGAAGAAATCTTTTTAGAAATGAATTTTCGTTTATTAATGAATTATTTTACGGTTCGAGGATCATATGTTTGAAGGTGACCTAGAGGCTGGGTATGGATATGATCTCTAGGGCTTTTGGTTGGCTAGGGTTTTAATGTTGGAAGATGGAGGTTTTCTAGTTTAGGGTCATCCTAAGAATGCCAGAATGTTAAGTTTAGGATTAATGTTAGGGTTTAGATAGAAGTCTATGGTAATAAAAGTAGAATTAGAGCTTCTGGTAGGCAAGATGACTAGGAGTCTAATGATCCATCTTTTGTTGCGAATGACGATATTTATAGATTTATTTGTCCATAATCTACAATCCATTGAAAGCTGGGGCCATTGTCCAACTTTGAAGGAGGCTACTTAAAATGAATTAGTTTAGAGAAGAGACGACAAGGCTCTAAATAGAGCTCATGGGCCTCGAGTTCAAAAATTAGTTCTTCACTTGCCCAACTTTGAATGAGGGTGATTAAAATGAAAGGTTAAGATGAATTGGACCTAGGAAATCCTAACATGGGGACTTGCTACTTATTCAATAAAAGGTCCCTCAATGCTTCTTTATCTCTCATATGACTTCAATTCGATTTTCCAATCTTTTGATTGTAATTTTAAGGGAAAATAAATGATTCTTTCGGCAACATCTGTCTCTTTCCTATCTCGGTTACGTCGTATGAGCCAAAACTGTTTGTAAATTAAGGTTTGAAACATATATTTTTATCAAGGGACAAGTTGTAGAGATTTCTCGAAGCGTAATGGCCAAAAGGGGACGCAGACTGAACACTTGGTTTTATGCAGAGATATTAGGGCCATATGTAAAGAAACTTACGCTCTATGCAGAGCTCTAGTGTCTCATCTTGAAACAAAACATCAAAAATTGATCCTCTTTGGTCTTTACAGCTTTAAATGGTTTTAGAAGAGGGAGCATGTGGTAGAACTGGAGCTTTAATAGGTTTTCCTTAAGGTTTCAGTCTTAAAAGGTGTATCACAGGATGTCTTGGTTCTAAATTTTGGTATGTCTAGTGATGTATAAGCTTGGTTTGACGTTTCTAGGACTTTAGGACCTAATATTTAGGGTTTAGCCAAAGTGGGATGTCTACACTCGCCCATTTGTCTCATTTTCTTGCCACATGTTTGCCACAAATCCACCAACATTTAGATGATCAATAGATTTTGACTTTGATTAACTGATCCCCCATTTGTGAATACTCCATTTTAGATTGTAATGTGTTCTTTTCTATCTATTGTTTTGTTTGGGTTGTAGTTAATTAAAACCTCCTTGTTTCGTATGTTTTAATGAACCATATTGATTTCATATTGAAACCTAACTCACGTTGGTCATTATCAACAATAAATCTATAAAGAAACCATGGTTTTCATTGACTTTTCTTAAGTGTACAACTCATGGAAGTTTACATAGTACAGTGGGTTTAGTCCTATCTTATTCTCATCATGAGCTATTTGAATCTTGGATTCTCCAAGTTAGAGGTATTAAACACTTCAAGTATAGCAGGAGCATCTCGTGCTTCTGGGTCCAATTGTTGAAGCAAGGGATTGACCAAGTCTCAGATGAACCTCAAGTTCTTACTCCCTTTTTTTAACTATGTCATAGCTTGAAAAGTGGAGTTCGAATCTCTTTTTCAAATTCAGACTTCACTTGTATATTTCGGAAATGATTTCGGAAAAGTGGAGTGTGAATCTCCTTGTAAAAAGTATGACCTCTCTGCTCAATATATACACTATTATCTTCTATATACTTTGATTTTGGAAATGATTACATTTCGATCCTTATTAAGGAGGGTATGAAGTTTTGATCATTGTGAGGAAGATGTTAAATTTGTATAATGATAAAACAAATCTCATGTGTTAAGGTACACTTTGCCCTAAAAAGAGACATAGATGTTGAATTTCGGCTTCCAAGGACTCAAAAGTAAGCATGCAATGCTAAATCCCTACATTTCTACTCCTTTCATACGAGGTAAATGTTAGATTGAGGAACCAACATTAGTAGGGGCTGATTTTTGAAAGTTTTCGGAAGTTGGAGTTGGATGTCCCAAAAACTCCCACGTCTTTGTTAGATTTTACCCTATGTAAGCCCCCATGCGGGAGTGCGACATTCCATATGGGATTTTTTTAACGTGAAATCAAGCCATGTTGTGGAAGCCACCCCTTCCATAAAAAATAATATGTTGTGGAAGCCACCCCTTCCATAAAAAATAATGGAAGACGAAGCTTCCATATAGTGTGGAAGTGGGGCGGCTTCCACATCCCACTTCCACACACTCCTTTGTTTCAAACACGCCCTAAAAGTCAAATTAGGGAATCCAACATAGCATCAATCATGTCATTTTTCGTCTTTAGTTGCCATGCTTGAATTCTATGTCTTTAACAATTCCTATAATTATCTCAATTTTGATTAATATTTGAGAGTTTTATGGTACTGCTTAGTTACAACTGCCCAAGGATAAAGGCGGTTCTTTATTCCTTAATCAAAGTTTTGTACTGGATCATTGTATTCTACATCCAATTTTTTGAACTTATATCCACTTTTGTGAACTTTTGTTTCAAATTGAAAGAACTACTATTTTTGTTGCCCATAATCCATTTCTCACTCATGTTCCTAGTTCTTGTATCAACTCTATGAAAGTTAGTTTTAATAATCGGAAGTCTATGTACTTCAAATAGAAATTACTAGATGCAACTCTTGAGTTATTGCATGACACTCAAGAGCATTGTTAAGTCCTTTTCCTCTGCCATTGTGGGCCTAGCAGTGCCATTGAATTATTTAGAGAAAGTACAACGACTGGTGAGTATGTACATTCATAGTAACTAAAAGCTTGTAGGAGATTGATTCCCTTCACCCTGGTCAGTTTGCATAGAACATGATATTTATTGTACGCAAACATTGCTACACAAGTACATGTGGGACTTTTTCTTAAAAAGTTGGGGTTTTTTTGGTGTTTCTTGACCATTACGGACATAGAGGTGGCATTGGGCTGTGTGGTTGGCCCGGCCCGGTTGGTCCGACCCTAAAACTAGGGCCAAGTCTGGCCAGAGCTAAGTCTGGTCAGGGCTAGGGCCGGCTCAATTTTACCCGGCCCGGTCCTACTCTTCTTCCTTTTCTTTTTTATTTTTTTATTTTTTATTTTATTGATTTTATTTAGCTCGGCCCTGATAGGGGGCTAGGCTTGGGCCTCTTTGGCTTAGTCAGGGTGGGGCTGGCCCTGTGACAACTAGAGCCAAGCTAGGGCCAACCCAGCCCATTGCCAGCTCTATTTGGATATAATTTTTTTTGTTATTTTTGCTCAAAAGTTGATGCATCTAAATGGACGGTTTCTTTATGGTTGGTTATGTACCTATAAAATGTCCAGTTTATCTTAAAAAATTTCAAGTCAATAATCTCGGTTATAGAAAATAAATTATTTTAAATTTTACTTTTGACCATTGATCCTCACTTATTTTAATTCTTCACGTATGTTAAAATCTACTGTATTTTTTGAGCATCAAAATCATGGTATCCAAAGTGACTTCCAATGGTTTCATATCCTAACTCTATTTAGGTGATGAGTGGTTTTAACTTTAGGGATTGTATACAATGATAATATTTACTTTTTATACAAGGTGGTCACAATTCTTTACAATAAGTGATATAAGATTTGAACGTTTGAATGTGTCACGAAGTTCAAAAAAAATTCTTTTAAAGATTGAGCTTGGTCAATAAAATAATTGCAGCCACCCAACTTTTAATCCAATTGACAAGATTATTGTGATCACCTTAAATAAAAGGTAAATGATTTTATATTTTCCCTTAACTTTATCATGGGTAAAATAACATTTTACATTTTTGACATGAACAATTATTTTATGCGAGCAGTACCACATTTCTACAATTTGCAGTCCAAAGATTTAAAGCATCCATCTCAAAAATGGATGTAAATAGGTGGTCCATCTAAAAACAATTGAAAATATATATATTTTTTTATATTTTCTTCAAGTGAGAGTTTAAGATAGAATCGATGCCCATAATTTGGTGTCAAAATGTTTTGTAGAAAAGAATTAAAAATAAAATAATATTGGGGACATTGTGATTGTGTCACCTCGGTCGTCCATTGAAAATGAACAGCCAAATGGGGAAAATATATAAATTTTCTACAGCATGAAAAGTGTAAAAAGTTATTTTCTTTATTTTTTGGTTATTATTTCCTATTTATTTTTGACCTGCCGTACCTAACCTAGACCTAAAAAGGCCAAACCTAAGCTTGGGCCCTTGTCCCCCGGACGATTGACCGAAAGAGAAAGAGCCGGGGAAATAAAGTTTAGCAGTTTGGCACTTGTCCCACCCCGAAAGGAGCACGAGCCAGAAATATCTCTCCTTTTATCGACCCCTCTGCCTTTGTGGTGCACTGTGTTTTGTGTTTTGTGAGAGGACGGTGTTAGAGAGAGAAAGGGGTGGTGTTTCGGAAGTCGTGCTGAATCGGTGTTTCTCTCTCCTCTTTCAGACGCTCGATCAGATCTCACTCAGTCTTGGTTTATGAGGTAAAAATCGATTTCGTTTCTTCTCTCTCTTTATCTTGATTTGTTTCCCACCCTTGATGTTGGGTTGCTGGTTTTGTCGAATGGGGATTCCTTGTTTTGTGATCTCTGTCTTTCTCTAATGGGGTTGTTTGGGTGGATATCTTGGACATGGGTATCAATAAATTTGTCGAAAAAATATAGGTTTTCACAGATCTCTCTCTCTCTCTCTATCTATCTTGGATCTGGTTTTCTTCATTGCCTTTTTCCTCAATTTTTTGTTTGAGAATAAATGCATTTTGATCATAAAACATTTTCTGCGTAAGGGAAAACTTTGGTGGCCTTGGATGTTCTGAATTTCCTATAGGGATTTGAATGTTTACTATGGGGAGTCGGGGTTCTTTGATCTCCTAACGATCATATCTTTCTCAGAGTGATTGATTTAGGAATTGGTTTTGATTTCTATTTCAGTGTTTGTGTAAATCTGACATTTTCTGTTTCCTCCTCTGGTTGCAGCTCGAAGGAGAGACCCACTCTTGGGTATGTGGAATTTACTTCTTTTTTCTCATATAAACTTTTTGCCTTTTTTTATTTGTTTCATAGCTTCATCATTGGATTCTTTTGAAAGCAGGCGAACTGTTTCAGTTACTTTTTTGTGTATGGTGCTTTTAGACATGCGTGAATTGTTCTTTAATAAGTCCACTTCTCTATTGATGTGGATTGGTTTGGCTCTTGCTCTCTTCGTTTTTGGTTGTTTCTTTCTTGATGGTTAATAGTCACATGCAATTCTGATTCTTAGTCATCTAATTTCAGTGTTTAGGAAGATGTGTTCTGATAATTCGATTTACCTTCCCCATTCACACATTAGTTGCTGTATTCATCTTCCAAGTTAGTCACCCAGTACCGTGCCCCATTCCAACCATTTTACTCATGCTAATTGTGTCAAGAATCTGGTGAAAAAAGATTTTTTATTTTTATTTTTTTGAGAATCTTAACTTTTGTATGTGTAGTAAGGGCTACAAATGAGGATAGTAAAGCTAGCCACAGGAGGCTAGCAGAAGTACAAGGGGGAGAGAGAAGAGAGAGAGAAGAGGCAGAAAAATAAAAAGGCCTTTTTGAGGGTTTCATTGAAAACAAAGCAACCAGTGAAAAGAAACCCATCCCAAAAGTTCAATGAAGTCCTTCACCGAGAACTGCTGCTTTGGCCAGAGCGTCCGTGTCGTGGTTTGATTCCCTCCACGTGTGCGTCCAGACGATGTGAATTCCCCTGCAAAGGTGGAAGATTTCGTTAAAGATGTGAAACAGGGAATGGAAGAGAGGTTTTAGCCCAGGTGATCATGTTCTTGGAATCTCCCTCTACTGTTACAGTCTCGATCCTATGAAGAAGGAGCCTCATACCCTCAAGGAGTGATAAAGCTTCTATGGAGTCTTTGTGTCCGATAAACTTGGAGATGGTTGCTATCGTGTCACCCAAGTGATTCCTAAGGATAGCACCTACTCTTGAAAGACCAGGGTTCCCTAAGGAACACCCATCAAAGTTAAGCTTGAATTGTCCCTGGTCAGGCGGGCACCAATTTGAGGCTCTAGGGATACTCTTGGAATGCTGTAGGATGGCATTCTAGTTTTGGTAGAAAACTGAAGTTGCTACACCTTTAAAGTATTTGTGGTTGCTGTAGGATGGCATTCCAGTTTTGGTAGAAAACTGAAGTTGCTACACCTTTAAAGTATTTGTGGTTGGAATCCCAAAAAATGAACTTAGCTTGTATTTTGGCAAAGATAAGATTCGAGGTTGAAAATTCCCCTCAGAAAATTGTCTTGTTGCGTTCAATCCATAGCGCCCAGAAAGTTCCTGCTACTGCTGTTTTCCACAGTAGAATTCCTGCTTTGTGCCAAGGAAAAGGTTCAATGGCGCTGAGAATAAGAGGAGCCGCTTTGGGAGTGACCCACTGACTTTTGAAGATAGAGTATTTTGCCCCAAACTTCAAAAGCACATGGGCAGAATAAGAATAGGTGAGAGTTAGATTCCTCATCTTGAGACACAGGGAGCACCGATTTGGCATTGTGATTTTCTCCGTTAGCTGCACAAAGAACACTAAGACCATTATCTTCAAGTTTAAGTGGTTCATGATTTCTCAGTCTAAATGCTGATGATTTTCCACTGGGTGCTAATTACATTTTGAATAGTTGTATAATTGATTAAATTATTTCTTATTGACTCAAATTACTGTTAACAAGATCCATCAGAAAAGAATAGGTACTGATAACTCTTGATTTCTTTATCATACTAAAACACTTTTGATCTGTGGTACAGGAAATATAAAAAGATTTCGATAACAAGAGCCCATTCGGCAACAAATTTATTCTTAACTTCTCAGTGAGTGATTTAAAGGTCCAAACTTTTCTTATGACCCCATATTCCCTAATCCAAACCATTTATAATACTAATATAGAAGACACAAGGGACCAAAATGACTACTTTTTATTGAGCCATTTCTTTTCAACATCCTCTAACCTAAGCAGCTTTATGAGGTGGATTTGTATGCAAATTGTAAATAAATCTCTCAACAGCCTATGCACTCACTGCCAGATGCCCAGCAACACCTCCATGAGCTTGTTTCTTTTTTCTTATGCAATATACTCCACCTTCCATTTGATGGGTTTAGAGAGGCAAATAGAAAAACTGAATGTCTAACTATGACTTCCTTCCTGGCCAGGCTTGCATGTCTTCACTGTTGAGCACATTGTATCTTTCTTTTGGCTTTGATTCTCCATAAGAAGTTCTGTTCTGTAGGTGTCACTTTTGTAAAGGTTGGGTAAATGTTTTATTTAGCTACATCAAGAGGCCTTGATTAGGAAAACTCTCTCCCCCATCAACTATCAAAAATAGCTTTCTCATCAATGTTTTGAGCTGATTAATAATCTTTTTGATTGTTTTATACTGTAGATGCCTCTTGAATTTCCAAACAAAGTGGAACTTTGGAAGCATTAAATAAGTAACAGAAATAGCCTTTTTAGTCTTCGCTTATGATATTGTTTGACATTCAGTAAGCCCAACAGCCTTTTTCTCATCATGGTTGGCACACTGAATGAATTGAGACTGGCGTGCTTATGCATGAGTATAATGTGTGTTATTGCCCAAAAGAGTTGCACTATCTACATATGGCAAGTGGGGTTCCTCTGACTACCTTTGTCCCACTTCAATCCACTCTGTTAGTCTCGTCGCTTGTAGTCTTCTCTACATAAGATTGATATTACCTGTTTTGCTCCTGGAGTCATATTTATCCTTGATTGATACATTGCCCTCTGTGATATCCTCTTTGATGCGAAGAATTTGCAGTTACAAGATCACATGCTTATTTTGTTCATTCATTCAGAGAATGTTTGGTTCTGATATCAACTACAAATCCAAAGTTTGGCTTCTTTTCTCATCCATTGCCTAGTTCTTCCTATTTTTTTTCTCACATCTATTGTTAATGGTTTTATTGATCTCTTCAAGTTGTGTTGGTCTGTCTTATAATATCTAGGACACATCGTGGATCTATTAAACTTAAGTTTTCTTTTGTTGTTATGATAAATACATAAATGACTTATAACTTGAGATAATTTTATCAAATAACAAGAAGAAATACAAAGGTTGCTCACTGAGTCATATTGGCCGAAAATTCTACAAGCATGAATTGAAGGGTACATGTTTCAAGAATGTCAGTATATGCCCTTCTGTAATACTATATGAATTATAAATGTTTTTGCAGTTTTTGGGCATATGGATCTTGTGTTAGGACTTAGGGCTTATGGGTCATGTATGCTTTGAATGTTTGGCATGATGCTTCTTGTGTATGTTCTTTATCTTATTTCATTACTGAGGATTGAATGAATTATCTTATGACTCATTCATAATTGTATGTACATGAACTCTTTCAGGCTTCCTTTTCTATTTTTATCACATCCTGTGGTCATTTTATACTCACTCCCTTGCATGATGTGCCAGTGTTTGCACTGTATTCTACACACATGCATTATGCTATATTGATGTATTTTTCATGCTTGGAAGTGGAAATGATCATGTGGAATATTTAACTTGTAAGCAGTATTAGCCCTTGGAGGCTATCTTCTGTTCTGGTGATAGCTTTGATGCTCTTAAGCATGGCAAGTTATTGGTGATCATTTAGAGATTTGTTTTCAGCAACTCCAATATTGTGTAATTGATCTTGGAAATTTATGGGCATAAACGTAAAACCAAATACAACCCTATCTTTGAAAACCAAATTCCTGATACTAGAAATGGGTTATTCGACCTCTTCCTTACATAACATGGGAATGTAGGGAGATATCTTTAGGAGATGCCATGCTATTTCTTGGCATATCAGTTGTCATGAGGTTTTTTTACAAAAAACGTTTTATTGATGCATTGCATTCTTGTATTAACCAAAAATAAGCAAATAAAAATAACCTCTCCACAACTTTATGCTGCCGAGCTATATCTGGGTATGTCAATTACCTTGTGTTGCTTTGAAAAAAATTCAAATATGTTACCTACTTTCTCATGTGCCATGCACGGAAGAGGTCTCATTTCGTGTTCCACACTATTTTAACTTTGGATCTGTTTGAATCACCTATAAATAACAAATGGCCCAGCTTTACATGTGCCATTCTTGTTGAGGGTGGCAGATGGAGCAGTGTGGCTTGCTAGGAGTAGCCATACAAAAGAATATATAAAAGTGGAGAGATTTTTTTTAAAATTAAAGATTAATGAGAAAATTTTAAATAACATCTAGTTGCAAAATTAACATATGAAAAATATATTTATTGTGGTTAAATAAATTCACTCAAATATAATTTGATGATAATAAATCATATTTATGTACTTGAGTCTTTTGATATATGGTACCTATTGATTGATCTAACATTGTTGATGATAATAAAGAATATTATTTAGGTCAAATCATATACAGGTCCTACCCTTTTCTTCATAGATCACCTTCAATTTCAATTTCTCTTTGTTTAAGAAAGCATGAATAGAGAGAGCAAACATAGAGAGGGATGCGAGAGAAAGAGCATTCTTTCTCTTGTACACTTTTTTTAAATTAGTGATGGGTCAAAATACAATATCATTTGTGAAATAAGTTGGATCAATGATTCCATACAACATTAAATGCAATTTTGGGATCATCAAATTCAAAATTTCTCTTTCTGATCGACGCATTTTTAAGAATCTCTTTCCCTTTGAAAATTTTATTGAACTTGAATTTGACTAATTATTGCATCTTTTTTATATGTGTTTATTTCTTTCTTTTTTTCAGATGGATATGCATTTGTTGCTTTCTTCTTTTTTTCTTTATTGACATGCATATATTGTTTTTTTTTTTTAAATATTAAAGAATATGGGTGGGCTGAACTGTTGACCAACCCTTATTGGATTGATATTTTACTCCCTCCAACATGAGATCATGGCTGGACCATAATCCCGCTTTAGGAGTCAAGGTTGCGTTCCTTGAGCAGGATAACCACCCACGTTAGGAGATCAAGACAACTAAGATATCTGCACACCTTATCATGAGGGGTTTTATATGATGAGTTTGTCTATAGCAAATAGGTCAAAGGTGCGCTTAAAATGGAAGTTATTGGGGAGGAGGGTAAACCTTAATTGTCGTTTTTCTCCATCCTTAATGAGTGGCTTGGTGCAACAACTTAGATGTGCCATCCGAACTAGCCCTTTGATTTTGAAAGGTGGGACCTGTGAATGATTTTATGTTTAATCTTTAGTGATTAAAAAACATGGACTCACGAGGACTTTATAGGGTAGTGATCTTGGGTTACCTAGGTAGACTCTGGAGGAATCAACATAGGCCTGGTGATTTTTTGACAACAAAATTAAAAAAGTTGGGTGACCTAGGTTGATTTGGAAGTTGTTTTGAGTGGACTTTGTTAGGATCCTAATCATTCCCTACTTGGGTGAGTCTCTAGGCGGCCTGGCGACTTTTTTAGTTTGCAATTGATTTCTGTAAGGTAACATTGTTGCATAAGTCTAACAGAAAATATTCTTATAGTTAGTTAAGAAATCTTCTAAAAATCTAATATTATTTCAAAAATATTATACAAATCATGCCGTTTTTTAGGAATTCAAGAATATTCACTAGATATGAATGATGGAGAGTATTTCACTTTTATATAAGTCCGTTATCATTGTGCAACACACACACACACCCGCACACACACACCCGCACACACACATACACATACACACATACACACATACACACACACACACACACATATATATATATATATATATATATATATATGGAAAAAGCTGGGATTAGCTTACTAGGTCATATGAACATATGAGCCCAACGGCCCAGATTGAATCTGGGCCGATCTGACGGTCACGACTTCTTTTTGTGTTTGAATTTTAATTTTTTTTTTACAATTCCAAATCACTTGAAATTTTAGGCATGTGTTCTTCCCATCAAGGCGCACCTAATAAAAATATAAAAAAATTACTCGCAAAAAACAAAATGACCAAAATACCCCGAAACTTTTCGGGGGTGTTTGGCCAATTTATTTCATGTAAAATATTTTTTTGATACTTTTTGAAGATTCAACTATTTTTGATGAACACACTCCTAAAATTTCAAGTGATTTGGATTTGTAGAAAAAGAATTAAAATTCAAACACTACTGGACATCCGTGATCGTCGGATCGGCCTAGATTCAATCTGGGCCTTTGGGCTCATATGTTCATATGAGCTTTTGGGCTAATCCCAGTTTTTTCCTATATATATATATATATATATATATGGAAGATGCTACGGTATGCCGATTCGTGTATCGCTACTGTAAACGCCGAATGGCCTTGATCGAATTTGGGCCGATCTGATGATCACGAGTGTCTAATAGTGTTTCATTTTTTCATTTTTTTTTTTTACCTATCGGAATGATCTGAAATTTGGAGCGTATGTTCATAAGAAATAGGTGAATCTACGAAAAATATCAAAAAAATATTTTACATGAAACAAATTAACCAAAATACCCTTGAAAAGTTTCAGGGGTATTTTGGTCAATATTTTTTTTTCAAATTTTTTTTTTATATTTTTATTAGGTGCGCTTCACTAAGATGTACACACGTTCCAAATTTCAGATCATTCCAATTTGTAGAAAAAAAAACTAAAATTCAAACACTCTTGGACAACCGTGGCCGTCGGATCGGCCCAGATTCGATCTGGGCCTTTGGGTGTTTACTGTAGCGGTACGCACATGGGCGTACTGGAACTTTTTCCATATATGTATATATATATTTTATGTCAAGTAAGTTCAACAGTCTTAATGTAATAATGTTATATTCGCTTCATGGGCAACAAAGCATGCTGAATAGCATAGAGTGATATCTTGTTCCATGTCATTCTAATACACAGATAGTTACAATATGGCACATGCTTTGTGCCATGGATTCATAAAAATCCTGATCAAATTACAATAGGCTTTAAGGATCCATACAAGTAGAAATAACTTTATACAAATGGAAAACCTCGACCAACTTATTGGAGCAAATTAGACAATCACCTGTAGCCGACTTGACACCATCATTTAACCAGCTTTTGTTGCCTGCCTTGTAAAATGGATCGAGTGCCACAATTTTAGCATACCATATGAGATAAGCCTACTTCTGAAAGGTATAAAGCACAAAGTGTCCATGGGCTGGTTGGCATCATAAGAGCTCATGTCCTTCTTGTTAGTGGATTTGCCATTGCTTTAGGGCTCGGTGTTCGTCCTTATTAACCTCGTGACAACCAGCATTTTCCGAGCTTGTTTTAAAGTGTAGACATGAACTCCTTGGGCTGCTGCCTACAAAAAGGATTCTTTCATCCTTTTCAAACTTCCTCTCTAGAGTAGGTATGGACACTTAGAGCCCTCCATGTGGAACCTTGACCATAGTTATTGGGATCTTCTAAGGAGGGGTCGTTCCCATGCTCCGAGATATGAATTCTCGATTTCGGGCGATTCCTTCATATATAGGATCTCGACCTGGGAAATTGGGAACTCGATCCATGTCAATAGGATCCATATCCCTATGCTAAAGATCTTGGTTCCATGAATAAGTGGTACCACGATTCCACCAATTTGGAATCGAGTTAGTATCCTCTAATTTGGGAGCAAGTTTCCCCAAAACATTTTTCTGTTCATATTTAGAGGATTGTGAGCCTTCAATTTTTTTGGCCTACAAAACTTTTTGAATGCCATAATTTCCTTAGTATTTTGTAGTTCACAACTTTAATACCTTGTGAATCATGACTTGTGTCTAGTTTCAAAGAAAGGCGACAAGAGAGGCAAGGGGAGAAAAGGAAAGAGTTGGAAGGAGGTTCTAAAGTTAGTCGCATTTTGGTTCTATTGAGGAATGAGTTTGCCATCAATACACTTAACTTCCTTGGGGCTAGTTCATTAGGTTATGTCCACCCCAAATAACTTCTATTGCAATAGTGTTGGTCAACCAAATCGAGCCACTCATAGAGTTGCCTTATTGGTGATGGAATAAAATGTATGCTTGGAAATATAAGGTCTCTCTCGTGTATATGTCATTGAGCCCTTAGCAATCTTTGACGGATGAGGTGTGTTGGAAATTATACATGGCAATATGTTTCCTTTTTTTCTTGTTTTGCAAAGAAGAGCTTAGCTATTGTGGGATTTCTTTTTTGAAAACAATCTATAACAACATTCTTAATTATAATCATCAATTGATATTCGAGTGGGAGTCTTCCAATCCTACCGATTGGTGCAAAAACTGAGGATGGACCAATATAGGTAGGTGTGCAATTTTTGTAATGGACCCATGTGAGTAATTTTTTTTAGAGTGATTATTGTGTAAGTAATTGGTTTTATCACCCCCTTCTCACTGCTAACATATCTAAAATAATTATTTTTATCTGGGTGTGTGTCGAATTTTTTGATGTGTCATACGACCTGTCATTGATTCATTATCACCTAAATCCAAAAATCTTGCATACAAGTTTCTCTTTGAGTAAGGTCGAAAGGGTTACAGAACGTCCTAAACAATCATTGTATCGTAATGACATACCATTGAGAACAAAATGTCAGAAAATTTCAATGACATGATTCTTGTTTACATTGGCACTTGGGTTTTCTGAATTTGGAAAAAGTTAAATGTATTGGTCAATGGAAATCGCTCCCAAATTACAATCATTGGATAATTGAACTTTGAGAACCTCAATCCTAATCACGGTGGAATGTGATCCCATTCTGTGAGGAATTCACTCCTGTGCAGATATGGAACGCTCTCCTTGAAAATCAGGGATCTCGATCTTTTTACCTCACCATGTATTGACCTTGTTCCCCCATCCATAGAACTTTGCTCTGTGCTCCTGCTCTCGCCCTCGATTCTGATTCCATAGCTTTTATCGCTCCTGTTCCTGGTGACTATGACCTTTACCCTCCTTCCTTTTGTCTAATTGCCATTCAACGAGTGCTGGTAAAGGCCATGCATTGAACATGCTTCCTTGTGCCAGCTTGGTGTTTGTTTGATAATGCTTGTGTCTATCATTGATGTATGAGTCAGAGTTATTGGGATCTCCCAATAAGGTGGTTGCTCCAACTCTAGAAGCCCGGTCGCGTGCTCTGGGATAAGGTATCTAGATTCCAAACTTTTTTGAATTTAGGGAACTTGATCCATAAAATTGGGGATGTAGATCCCTGGTCAATGGGATCTAGATGCATCTCATCCAAATCATCGTTCCATGAGTAAGTGGAATCGAGCCTCCACTGACTTGGGATCAAGTTTCTTTTACATTGCTGGCGAAGATCACCAGCACATTTCGAGTCTCATGCATTGACCACCTCGTCTTCGCCCACCCATCCTCTAACTCCCTAGCCTCTCTCTCTATTTCTCTATGTGTGTGTGTGTGTGTGCGCAAGAGCTTGTTTTTCTAGAAATTCTTAAAACTAAATGGGCTTTCAATATAGAGATCAACCAGTTGAGAAATAAGTAACCCTGATGCCTGCAACGACAGCTAGGGTTCAAAGCTTGAAGTTTGAACTTCGAACAAGTTTCAAATAAAACAAAGTTTTGAACTTCGAACTTGCAAGTTAGAGAGATAAAACCATAACATACAAGCTGCCACTTTATTATGTTATGGGACTTCTAGATGAAGGAGAGCAGTTGCAAAGCTGAAGCTTTTGCCATGTACTATCCTAAATCCTTTTCATTTTACTTATTGTAAGCTCTATACACTGGATATTTGTCTCTAATGCCCTCTTGTTGACCATATCCATTATAGAAACCTTTGTATGTTGAGCCTTTCTTTGCCTCTGGACCCTTTTTTCCTCAAAATTTAGAGGTTATTTGACTGGTTGCATACCCAGTCACATGTAAGTGTCTGAATGAGGGAAAACAAGAACTTCACATTTTTATCAAATACCAGACCTTTAGTGCTTGAGGACTGAAATTTGAATCGTCACTTTGGGTTGTCAATTTCACTTCTCCCTTATGGAATAACTCCAATGATAACAAAACAGTTTAAAAATATTTTAAAAGCGGCATTCTCTGTATTTAATGATACTTTGGTTTTTGAATTTAGAGAAAATCATTAACCATATTGTTCAATGAATTTTGTTCCCAAGCTAGCGTCCCCCAGTTAAGTGCTCTTGGGGAGCCTTGATTTTAAGCTGGATAGACCTCGATCCGATATGCTTTATCATTTGGTCCTGGATAAGTTTGAATTTTGCTTCCTTCGTATTGGGATCCTGATCCCTTTTAACTTATGGTGTGCGGATCTCGATCCCTACCCCACATCTTTGTGCATCTTTCAATCCTGTGGCCCCTATCCCGATCTGGGATCTGACCTTGCTCACTATCTTGGTAACCATTGTTTAAAAAAGTGGCTCGCTGTCTAGGTGCCCAAGAGGCCATTGTTGGGTGGAAGTTTTTGGGCGCCCAGGCGGGTTCCCGGGAACCTACATAAAATGGTAGACTTGTTTTTGGTTTCTTTTGTGTGAGAGTCCATTTGGGTCTTTTTGACATGTGAAAGGGGATATTTTAACCCCAAGTAAAAAAAACTGAACCATGCCTTAGAAACACCCAAAATTGATGGATTTTGTATTTTTTTTGGAAATGAGAAAATTTTGAGCAATTTGTAAAATCCAGTTGAAACTGTACCATAACTTATTACAATCAATTCTAGGGTCCAAATGAGGTTCTTAGAAGACTTTTGGGGTTATTATGAGCTTCATAGACAATCGAAAAATTGAGGATAAAACATCCAAAACATTGCATAATTAAAGATTACCTCTTTCTTTTCATTTGTATGGAATCTTTTGTTCAACATCATTTTGTATTGGTCATTTGTTCTCATTGGAGACTTGGAGTCTATGAGTATGATTGTATGTAGTATGGGCTACAAAGTATGGTGCATGGAAATTAAATCACTAATACACTATGTACTTGTTTTTTTTCTCTCACTGTTTTAGTTATATAAAGAAGAAATTTTTTCAGTGATTTGAACATTTCAACATTCACGCACATATATTTGTATAGAAAAAGTTGGTTAGAATACATATAAATGTATAATTAACACTTTTAGAGGCATATATGTGCGTTTGGATATCACATATATGCATGTATGTGTATATTTTAAACCTCTGAGTGCCTGAGGTTCTGGGCGGCTGCCTAGGCGCTGGTTATCCTAGAACCCCCCTGGGCACCTCGGTACTGCCCTGCGTTTTTTTAGACCTTGTCGGCAATTGTGGTATGAGTTGTAATCGCTCTTGCCTCTTCTACTGCATCTTGCTTCATTTGCTTGACTTTGCATGTGGTTTGGGGTTCTCATAACTTAGGAAACCATTTTACTTTCACATCTTCATTGAGCTGACTAAGTGTTGGATAACAAGGACTCTGGTCGGAGCTTGCAAGATTCCTGAAGCTAAGGTATCGGAAAACTCTACTGGTTCCCACATATTTCGTTCTGGGCTCGGCATGATGTCTAGTCTAAGTGGACTTGCCCAAGTTTTTTAGCAGAGTTAGTGACTGTATGCCATTTGCTTCCTGGCAAAACTTCAAGGGTCTATTTTTGGTGGACTTGCGGACGATGCCATTTTTTATTTTTTCATGCTGAAGTTGGTATAACTATAGTTATTGGGATTGGAAGCGGGGGCGGGATTGGGAGCATGGGATTGTGATAGGGTAGAAGCTCCCTATTGTTGGGATCGTTTTAGGGATCTCGATCCCAACATGTTGGAGCTAGATCCAAACTTTTTGCGATATCATGATAAATTCTAGAGGTCAGAGACCCATCTCGTAAAGCACTTTGAAAAATATAGAGTACATTATTATGTGACATAATTGCTTTCTTTTTTTAATAAATGTGCATTTAAGACTTGTTTCTGTATAAAAGATTAATATAATATGAGTGTGATTGATGTCAACCAATCCCTAAGGGATTGGGGTCGTGTTCCCCTCATATGGGAGCGAGATCCATCGTCAGTCCAGCTCTGGGGGAGTGGGATCACCACCAAGTTGGGAGATCCTAGTAACTATCAGTAGAACTCGTATTAGAACAGCTCAAATCACATGAGGCTATAGCTGATACCATGGTAAGTTCTTGAAGAGAATGTTTTCTGTGCTTGTGCATGGGGTGAGTTGACACGAATTTAAATATTGCTCTTACTGCAGTGATGTTTGTTTCAAATTTGTAGTTATTGTCAATGCCTTAGAGAAATTCGTAGGACATAGCCATGGCATGGGGTCTCTCAGGTAGTGGTTATGACATATTGATGTTAGGACAACACACCATTAATATCTTTGATATTCTACATTGTTTTATTTGGATGAGTTAGGGTTGTCAATTTTGGTGCATATGGAAATATTCTGTTATTTTTTACAAATGTATGACTTGTTTTTATGTTATTTATTGAGAAACAGTATCATTGCCAGTTAAATTTCTTTTTCATTTCTTTTGGTATATCCAGTGGCACGCGGATTAAGACCCGCAAACGGAATATAGCAGCTCCTTTGGACCCTGCAACTTTTGCGGATGCAGTGGTCCAAATTTATCTGGATAATGCGGGTGATTTGGTAAATGTCTCTCCTGTAAAGATACCTCCTACTTTATGTGGCAAATGAACTTGAATGGCCTTTTTTACTTTCTAAACGCACTATGCTAACAAGTCTCTTGTGCTTATCTTTCCCGTATGTAAACAGAAATAGTTCAATTTTGTGGGCAGTTTTGCCAGCATGTTAATTCTGTTCTGTAATATTTCAAATTTCTACCCTCTGAGTTCTTTTACTATTTTGCTGAGTAAATCTGTGTTTTTAGGAACTTGTTGCGAAGAGCATTGAATCCTCAGATCTCAATTTCTCAAGATATGGTGACACCTTTTTCGAGGTGAGGATATGAGATTATTTGGGCCTTTTAATTGTTGCCATTCTTAATGCTTTGTTTTGTGGAAAACGCTTCACTCAATGAGATCTTTGCGGTTAGTAATTCTATGTAATGTTTTTCCTGTTTTGGAAACTCAATTTTACAAAAATAAGAGAGGCTTATCCAAATGAAACAATAAACTGATCATCGTCAAGAAGGAAATACCTTCACAATAGTATTTATCTTTTGTGTAGTTCAGCAGTAGGAATCCATCTTGGGCTGTAGTGCTGCTACATGTTTGCTGCTAAGTACTTGAGCCCAAGCCCGAAATCTTTGCACAATAGTACCTGATCTAATGAAAGATCAAGGTTTGCAATTCTATCTGCTCCCTAGCTGGCATGATGTTAATGAGAATCTACACATTGATTCATGGATGACATTCCAAATTACCTATTCAAACATACGACACCTTTTAGATTTTATCCAGGATTACCATAAAGATCTTATCCAGACTTTGTGGTCGCCTAAACGACTGTAAGGCCAATGGTTTTGGAAAGTCCTACATTAAACTGGTTGGTGAGAGCGAATCACAATTGGTTGTGAGATCTCTATAGGATGATCTTTCTTGGAACACCCCATACGTCTTTCATGACTATGATAGCTCTTATAATGAGTATAAACCTCTGCAAAATGACTGAACAAAGCGGTGGCTTCTTGACAAATTAATCCTAAGTCTGAGAAGATACCTTTTAACTTCCTATGATAAACCAAAGGTTGTCCATGTGATTTTGGTCGGCCTAACAAAAATTGAGTGTCATCTGGCATCTGCAAACTGAAGGTTGAAAATAGATGCTTCACCAGGAGCTACAATCAAACCTTGCACCAAGCTCAAGCTAAAAGCTTTGTTGTTGCAAAAGTTTTTGCTGCAGAGGTGAACTAAAATGCTGATGAAGGGTTATGTTGCTGGATAAGCCACAAGGAGATCTGCTAGTCGAAGTAGGAAACTACATGCTGGAATGCTTGAGGTTTGCAGACATCCTCTTGCTAGTGCTGTTAGGCATCCACTGTTGCATATAAATGAGGAAAGCCCGATAAATGCGGTCATTAGCTTTCTCCATTTCAACCATATTGGGTGATGGCTGGCCATTTTTTCATTATGTCTGGAGCCTCTCCTGAGCAGTATTGTTTGGTATCTGCCTCCCTTTCACAAGGCTCCCTAACGAGGGAAGTAAACCAATAAGCCAATACAACCTATATCATAGAAGTTTCTACAAGATTTATGAACACTCCCTACTATAATGACTGTGGTTGGAATATGATTCCGTTGTTTAATAAAAAAACACATATTGCGATTTCCTTCAGCCATGTCGAGGCTTCTTTCTCCTAATTATTCTCGATCTTTCTCAGCATATACTGGAAACTCATCTGTCTTTTCTCCTTTTCAATGTCTCCCTTTCTTCTGATCCATCTGACATAATTCTTTCTTTCTTTTAACTAGAATTTAAAAAGAAAACATTGTCAGATAAAACCGTTTCTTTTAGAAGGGATGGCCTTGTCTTCAATCCAATCACACACCTCCCCGTTCCAGATCTAAAGGTTCTCTTTTCAGCCACTAAGGCTTTTTATGAAATCTGTATAGTGTGACCATCCAGGAATGTATATAGAATTTGTTTTCCTGCCCAAGTTTCTGTAACTGATTGTTCTGAGTGGCCATAATGGAATAGGAGTTCTGCTTGGTCTCCTATGAGAGCTTTTTCTCTTTAAATTTTTTTTGGTATTAAGCACTTTAATTTAAGATTTCTTTATATCTGGGGGCTACAAGTTTCTGTCCACCTTTACTTTGATCTTAGCATGAAACCCACATCCATCAAAACTCCATGTTCCTCATCCATGGAAATCATCTATCCTTGGAAAAATGCAGGAGCTCTTCTCGTCAGATACTGTTTGTGCAATACGAGGGAGGTATGAACCATTATGCCCTTGTATTCTGAGGCCAGACCAATATGTTTCAAGGAGGAAATGAATTATCTCCTTTTTGAGTTAAAAATAGACAATTATGGACTTGCAACTTGCCAGTCTATATGATGGATAAGTGCAGTGGCTAAGATTCCTACTTTTTCCTTCCCATGCATCATTTCCTAAATTTTATGAATCAGAAGATCATTAGTTTAAGTAAATGGTTTTAAGGTGTATTACTGAAACAATTCCCGTTTTCAATGGTTGCTGAGGTACACTAAAAGTTGTCACTTTTTATAGCTAATTCAAGATTTGTGTGTCCAGATCAATAATGGTTTTAAGGTGGAAGTTAACCTTCTCTCCTTTTCCTTCGGTGCTGGCATACTTGCATAAGGATTGACCATGCTAAAAGTTGTAATATTACAGTTCCTGGGATCTCCCAACCTAGGTGGGGATCCTGCTCCAGAATCTCGCTCCCGTGTTTCGGGACAGGGGTCTTCAAGGGATCTTCGATTTTTTAATTTCGGGATCTTGATCCCCCCGGGTTAGGGATCTCATTCCCCCATATTAGGGATCTTGAGCGCTACCTTAAAGACCAAGATAAAGGCCAAAATTATTTTTCTCAAACCAGCAAGCAATGCAACTATACTTTTAATATAGGTGCATTGCTTGTTGTCTATAAACAAAATGATCCCCTCTTTAAAAAATATGTATGGTACTAAACTGTATATACTTTTTAAGGTTATGAGCATGATCTCCGAAATTTTGGGTTCGAGATCCCAAAAGCTCAGGATCAAGATTCCTAACATTTAGGATCCTTAATCCCTAACATATGCATTCTAGGGACAACGTTCCCAACAATAGGGATCTTCTAGCCTTTTAAGAACCCCCAGCTCTTGATTCCTATACTGCTCCAAATGTGCTCCCGATCCCAACAACTATGATCGTATTACTTGTGTATGACTTGTCTAAGTACTTCAGTATTTGTGTGTCCAGATCTTGTTATCAGTAAATATAGCTATTCAAGATTCAATAACAGTAGCTGTGCCTGAACTCTGGTTTTAATGATGAAACTCGAGTTAGGGGAATTTTCTCCTTTAGATACAAGTTGGAAACGTGTTTTCTCTACTATATTATCATGAAGAAGGATACATACTTAAAAGTTGATGAGACAATCACCAGGTTGGGCACATTCTTTGCGATGGACTGAGGCTCTTTAATTGGCTTCAGTTATGAATTTACGATTGATGGCCTTACTAGTGTTTTACCTACTCATATAGCTGTGCCTGTGATTGAAACTCCATTAAAGGGTGTTTGTGACATTTTTGAGGGTACTGGATAAAAATTGGGTATCAATCCAAACAAATTGGTCAAATATATTGACGGAATGAAATACCATTTAATCTTCTAGTTAGTGAGGGCATTTTAACCAACTCAGAAAACATAGGCTTCCTTCCATATACACATTGTAAATGAGGGAGGCAAATTTTTTTTTTTTTGAATAAAGGTTAACTTGAGGGAGGCAAATTATTAGTATTATTATTATATTTTTTTATGTTTTTTTGCTCATAAAGCGGGTTGAGCCCACAACCTCAAAGGTCATGACTCCAACTGCCACTCAAGTTTGAGCTATGGGCTTGAGCCCTGTTTGGTAAAATGGAAAAAATTATGTGTTGGAGATTCATTATCTACACTGGAACTGAGAGTTCATAATGAGTTATTTCCACTTTCCAGTAAAATAATCTTGGTGTGTATCTATTATTTTCAGGGGAAAACAGTCCATTGAAAATTGACGGTTGCTTATGAAATCGCAGGTGGTCTTCACTGGAGGTCGCACTCAACCTGGCACAATAAAACCTGATGAGGGAGAGCGCCACACTAACTCTGTTTTAGACTGTGAGCCTATGCGTGAAGCCGTCCTGCCATCTGTTCTATACATACAAAAGATTTTGCGCAGGAGGCCATTTCTCATAAAGAATCTCGAGAATGTTATGCGAAGGTTCCTTCAGTCGCTGGAGCTCTTTGAGGAGAATGAGAGGAAGAAGCTTGCCATTTTCACTGCTCTCACCTTCTCTCAGAAGCTGTCGGGGCTTCCACCGGAGACCGTTTTCCAACCACTGCTTAAGGATAACCTTGTTGCCAAGGGAATTGTCCTTCCCTTCATAACAGACTTCTTCAAGGAATATCTTGTTGATAACAGCCTTGATGACCTCATTTCACTTCTCAAAAGGGGAAAAATGGAGGACAATCTTCTCGACTTTTTCCCAACTCAGAAGCGCTCAGCTGAAGGGTTCTCCGAACATTTTACGTGGGTTCTCTTTATCTAAGCATCTAAGTTTATGATTCTCTTGCACTTATTTGAAGTTTGGGTATTGGGATGTGCAGTTCTGCACTCATGATTTTGTCAATGGCTTAGAGCATCCACATTTTCATAATGCCATGTGAGAAGTGGGGGTAGTATTTTAATGTTGTTGTTTTTCTGTATGACCGCATATGAAGTGTCAAGTCTTTTTGTTTCGCTAGCTGATCTTCTTTATGAACTGCATGTTAAGGGTACTTTGAAAGTTCATGTCCAAATCCCTTTGAATGTATTATTTTCTCTTCACTCATGCCATTATATAAAAAGGCAGATCATGTATAGTTTGTGAAATGGGTTTTGCATTAAATTTTGGCGGTGCAAGGAAAGCTCTCTTTGTAAAATAGGGGTTGCTGTGAAGCATGAGTTCCATTATGCTAGTTTGGTTGTAGACTGCTGCTTGGTGCATTTTTTATTTCATTGCGTATTATTAATTATAGGTTAACTTTCTTAAAAAAAAAATGTTCAGCCCAGAGTTGTGGGTATTTTGATGGCTTACTGTTCACTTAACTATTTTTTGCAATATTCGTAGGCAGCTTTACTTTTTATTTTTACTTTTGATAGGTGGATCACAACTAGCTGGTTTCCTCTCCCATACTTTTTTTTGCTTAATGGCTATTAATTGTACGGTAGTTAATGTCAAGAATCTTCCATGTATATACCTGAAATAAGTTCCTAAAAAACAAAGAATGGTTAGTCATACTTTTACTGATCTTGTCAAAGTTTTTGATGGGTACCCTTCAGCAAGGAAGGCCTGGTGGCACTTGTGGAATACAATGAGAAGAAGAATTTTGAGGTGAAACTGAAGGAGATGAAATCAGCATTGACATCTCAGATCGCTGACGAGATGGATATATTAGAAGTCATAGAGACAGTGAAGCAGCACATGAAGGATGCCAAATTACCTGATGTGGAGGTTGTGCGCATACTGTGGGATGTGATAATGGATGCTGTTCAATGGTCTGGTAAAAACCAGCAGCAAAATGCAAATGCAGCTCTTCGCCAGGTGAGAATACCTGTCAGCATACGATCATGAATATGCATATATGGTTTTTATGTGATGTCCACTTCTCAGAGATTAATCTTCCTTTGTTTTCTCCCATACTTGTCTTCTTTTTGTTCTTAAGTACAAAAGTTCCCTGTTCCCTGATTTTGAAGCCATATGAGCAAGAAAGGGCTAGATCCTGCTGAGACTTTTGAGCAAAACATGAACTTCCAGTATATGTATGTTTGTATCTCTGTAAGATTTTTAAGAATTTTTTTTTCAGAAGTATTAAATGCGATATATTTTGGTGTAGCATTGGATGTCCGTTCTGTTATTCTTGGGAAAAGGAACATAAGGTCTATTTTCTTGAAAATACTCACCTGCCAGATACGTCAGAAAATTTTGGTTCCTCTTAATGCTGTAGGCAATATTGCCTTAATATTTTTATGAAATAATGGAAAATTGTCTTGTGCTTGCAGGGCATAAATGATGTGCCTGTGCAAGTGCCTACACAAGACATCCGAAAATTATGGAACTTTAAATTTGTGATCTTTTGGTGTAAGATTAAATGAAGCTTTTGGATATTTTTACCTTGAGAAATTTCAATAGTTTGATATGTTCAAGAGAGGTTTAGGGTGTGGTCTTAGTCCTGTTTTTCTCTAGTTTTCTGTTTTTCCTTGGAAATTCTGGAAATTTTTAAACTAGCTAAATAGCTATTTGCATTCTATCAAGTCAAACATCCCAAGGTCGTCAATTGAGTGAGGTTGATGGCTTGGCAAGAAGCTTAGTTGTCTATATCCATATAAAAAAATAGAAGCAATGCTATTTTTTGTCCTTTTAGCATTTCTTCTTTTATTTATCAATCAAGAAAAATTATTTCCTCTAATTGTCAGATGCAGTATGTTACCTGTGTGCTTCTAGAAAGTTGACTTGAAGTCTTTGTATGGCTGCATGTGGCCTCTGTACTTTTCCCTATGTATTTTTCTTCCTTTTCTGGTCTTTGGGTCTGGTAGAACTTCCTTAACAGTAACCCATGGTTGGCTTAAATGCGAAAATCCTGTTGTAGCATCAAGTATCTTGTGGTATTTTGGTAGTCATGGCAACTGTTGACCGTTTGGGTCAAGCCGGAGTTTTCCATATGGCTCCTTGGGATCTAGCTGTAATTGTCATATTTAGTGAGTAGCCATGAATTTCTATCAGCTGAGAAATAGAATATTGGAATTCAGATAGGGAAGTTTCACCAATCCAGTCGAAGTCGCAAGTAGTGCACCTGAGTGTTTGTGAAATACTCGTATTGGTCCACATACAGTTTAGTTCCAGCAAAGGACCGTACTTAAGTTTCCAATGGAGTTTTTAGGTGTTTTTATGCCATTATTTTGCAAGTTAGACTAAAATAAAACCAAATTAATTTTTTGCTAAAATAAAACAAAATTATTATTTTTTTTCAGTTTTGAGGTGCTGAAGTTTTTGCCTTGAGCATAGTTTTTGCAGCTGCGCATGTTGATGAGAAGTGGTGTTTTGCATGTGTTGGGAATTTGCTCATCACCATTTTCCTTTGGTGGCAGGTGAAAATGTGGGCGAAATTGTTGAACACGTTTTGTACAAGTGGGAAGCTGGAGCTTGAACTCATGTACAAAGTGCAGATCCAGTGTTATGAAGATGCCAAGCTCCTGAAGCTTTTCCCTGAGATTGTGAGGTCCCTCTATGAGCAGGAGGTGCTTGTGGAGGATACCATTCTCATGTGGTTCCGAAAGGGCACCAACCTTAAGGGCAGGTAGGGAAAAACATCACCTTCTCAGTATAGTGATGTGGCTTGTTTTTACTTGCTTTTCTATTTTTTCTAAATGGTTGTTGTCTTTGGCCTGCTATCAGAAACCAAGAGTACGCTTAATTCCCAATCAACTTGGCTGTTCATTTTTTGTCAGTTTTTAGGAATGGAATCAAATTGCTACTTCTTGGGATCATTTTCAAACGTAAATCAATAATGGAAACAAAAACTGGGGAAAGTTAGAAGCTCTCTCTAGTGAATAATTTATTCAGAAAGATCTTTGGATAGGACTATGGTAGATTTCATATCTTGTTGAAAGTGAAGGTCAATGAGGGGAGGGGGCACATAGCGTGCTTTTGTGTTGGGGGGCAGTTCAGTGGGTGGAATTAGAATCTGGAATGTTGTGCTGCAATTGTCCATACCCATAGAACCAGATGCTGATTCCCAACTGATTCATAAAAAGAGTTTGGTCAGCTTGGTTTGGTTTTTGGACAAACTTCCTAGGATATGAACCGTTGTTCTTCCTCATACAAAACAGCTCTCGTCACCTTTGGCCAAAATTGTCGAGGGGGCACATAGTGTGCTAATATTAATGCTTTACCTTGGATATATAAAAATTTGTGTTAGGATCCTCAGTTTGTCTGGTTATATGGGTGTGCTAGGACAGAGGTGCTTAGCCTTTTGAAAGGTAAATGAACCGGGAATTCAGGGGAAGTATGGGCTGGTTATATCTATAAATGGTTTATGGATATAGCATTGGAAAAGTACTGGCATCAATGCACTGGGATGTTCGGCTTGGTAACTTTTAGGCTTTCTAATATTAATGGTCTTTACTGGATAATTTAGGATCAAACCAACACTCAATTTTGTTGGTGCCGCTATGAAATGCTTTCTTTTTTATGTCAGTTTTTCCTTATTCTCTTAAAGCAAAGTTGGCTTGGAAGTGGCCTATATTAAAGCTGGCTGGTGGGTACCCTCCCATGTTTTTTCATGTAAATGAAATTGCAAATGTGCTTGATATTAATAAAGGCAAAATATTCCATATGGTTTCTGCCTGCAAAAGGGGCTTGTTCTTGTTCTTATTATTTTTTTTCCAGTTTTTCCAGGCTTAATTTTCTTCTCAATGTTGAATTATGATTTACCAAACAACCAAAGGAATTATCTCTTTGATGAATGATGAATTGCACTACCCTGCTTTTCAGTTTAGTTTCTGATTCTTGGAAGGTTATGTTGTGAAAACAGGCAGACCTTTGTGAAAGCTCTTGAACCATTTGTTAACTGGCTCGAGGAGGCCGAAGAAGAAGAATAGAGAAGGGAGGCCAAAACAGTCTCTTGTATGCCTCTTTCGGAGGGCCATAAGTTTATCTCTAGTGCTGCATTTCCTCTGCCTTTTGTCTGCCACTTTTATCACTTTACACATATCGTATGCTTTCGACAATAGATTTGGTGTTCAACTACTCAATTGACTGAGCCTAGTATTAATTATTAACTGCAATAAAACTTTTGGTCATCTAGATTTCTTTTTTTTCCCTATAGTCCCACTTTGTTATTGCTATTTATATATTATGTATTACTTATTTTGCTGTCTGTTATTTATTTTTTAGTATTATTCTTTTGATTAATAATTAGAAAGATACTCAGAAACCTCGGCATATTACTCTTAACTATTGGAAAAAAGAAAATAAGGAAATAAAAAATATTTGTGGTGCTTTGGCTTTCCAAAGCTTTAGCAAATTAGTAGCTGCTACGAGTCTGGTCTCCGTTGTCATTGCTATTTTCTTTTTCCTTCAGAATTTAATAGATTGTGAAATCTCCTGAGCTGAACCAGTTAACAGGAACTTGAAAAGCAAGCGTCTCACATGCAGGGAGTCTTGCCCCTGTGACCCTGACTGGGGACCCGGTGATTGGGGCGATGGTCCCTTGTTCCCCATATTAGTCATCTTCCTCATACCTCAGAAGAAAGTAAAGCTGATTGCTGATGCTATTGTTATAATGTAGAATATGGAAGGGATAGGAAGAAAGTCAGCTGATTGCTGCTGCTAGTGTTATAATGTAGAATATGGGATGGGTTGTGAAATCCTTTATGTTATGCTGTTGGCGGAAGCGAGTCCTTTTGAACAGCGTAAGAGCGGATTTTTAAGAATAGGTCTGTTCCATGGGACAAATCAATAGGAAATGTTATTTATCTCATAGGAAGAAAAATGAACTTACTATGAAATGAAAGATTTTTCACGGGAGTTGTTTTGATTGTCGGGTAGAATTTAGAAATAGGAAGAAGTGTTATCGGACGATTACCTACAATTCTTCCTTGTATGGAATAAGTCAAGAATCAAGCTTCAAGTCTCAATTTATCAGAAATTCACAGATCTTTTTGTCTGGGTTTCGTTGGTGGTTTTCCTTCCTGAGTTTGGGGAAAGATGATGATCAATGGCAACAAGACAAGGGAAACCACCCAAACTATCGCCTATTGTCGCATTGACATCACCTAATAGGCACTTCCATACTATTTGGTGCAATTTAATTTTATGACCTTGGATTCCTGCTTTTAATTTTTCAACTCAACAATACTTTTCTTTATGCATAGATTATAATAATTCTCTGACCTATGGGAGATGACTCTCAGATCTTGTTTATATAATTTTCCCTCGAATAGAATGAGACCATTGGATGTAAAGTTGGGTGGCTGCAATTATTCTATTGACAAGCTCGAATTTCAATTTTTTTTTTTTCGAACTTTGTGACATCCAAGCTATCAAATTTCACATCAAATCATTGTAAGGAATTGTAATCATTTTGTATAAAAAGTAAATGGTTTCATTGTATATAATTTTTTTTAAGATTTTATAATTATTTGTTTTAAAAATAATTTGTGGCAATTTAAAATACGAAAATTAAAATTCTATTGTAACATTTATTCAGAACGAATATAGGAATTTTTATTTAGAGTATTTATTGAATGCGCTTAGAGCAAAAGATTGCAAATAGAATGTCACGAGAAAGAATTTAATAAAATTAGAAAGCAAAGGCAATCATAGGGACAAAATTCAAATTTTAAACGCCTATTTATCTTTTAGTAATATATAGGTTTCGCAAGCAAAAATAAGAGATGTGATATTCCTTCTAGGGTATTTATTGAATGTGTTTAGAGTAAGGATTTGTAGAATTTAGATTGCATATTAGAGCATGATATGACAGTACAAGATTGGTTCAAACGATAACAAATAGTTGGGATAAGACTCGGATGAAGATAATTTTAAATCATAAAACATCATGTTCCTCTAATACCACCGGGTCTACTGATGAACGTCTCAGGCACTAAATACCTCCATCTAGTAGGTCCTCTAATACCACCGTGTCTACTGATGAACTTCTCGGCACTAAATACCTCCATCTAGTAGGTCCTAAATCTCACGCCGAAGCACGAGACATTCCTCGGTGTCTTGGTCACGATTTCGGTGCCATTCACATAACTTAGAGTTATCCCCAAAAGGAAGTGGAGGAATTCAGGCCATAAGCAATTAACGTTTTGAGGGCATTGCTCATTGGCTCATCAATTCGTGCAACTACTTTGTCGTTGCTACGTGTACGAATGACCCTAGGTTGGCTCATTAATTCCAAATTCATTAGTTACCCCACCAGGAAAGGTCGCCTTATCGTTATGTCGTGACGTAGCTGATCCCCTGTGCATAGGTGGCTACCTGGTTTGATTCTTTACAGCTCGTATCGGTTAAATTTAATAGAAAGACTATAATTTTTGAGCTTCTTTTATAAAAAATATGATCCATGGAAAAAAACTTTTAGAATATAACAATGGAACTAAAAAGAAACCACATGATCTAGAAAAACTAGTTGAATGGGGGAGTTAATAAAAAAACTTAAGATGATGACTTGGTTGATGGGGTATGTGGAGACCAATATTGGAGTCAACTTGAGCAATTTTCAAAATGCTTGAGAGGCATGGGTTTTTTTGGAAGCAATCTATCATCATACTAACTGGGCGAAAAAGTATTAGTTAATTCAAAACTTCGTTCACATCGACAATGTGATCAGTCCATTCAAGACTTTTATTCTACCATGAAGGTGCTTTGGGATGCCGTGGCCCTTATGAAACCTGAAATCACTGAAGGACCTAGTATAAAGATTTTTGAAAAATCATGAAATTAGTTTATAGTTATTGAATCCTGATGGCACTTTGGTCTGAATTTGAGAGTGTTAGGAATGCCATGCTGCACAATGCCACTCTTCATATCTCACTCAAGTGCTTTCTGAGTTGATTCAAGTCTTGTAGTATTGTTCCAATGTGAGAATCAACTTTTATTACAACTCAAAAGTTGAAATACAAAGACCCTAAACATAGTTCTTCTTATATACCTCGCAAGGATATGTCATTTGTTAAATGTTGTTATTGTTAGAAACTTCACATGCCCAAAGAAGAAGAAGAAACATGTTGTTGCAGTTGGTGTAGAGTCAAGCCAGTGCTTAGAGGGACGCATTCCGGATCAACAAGTTATTGGTGATACACAATCATCAGTTTGCTTTACAATGGCAGAGCTTCAATGATTTCTATCACAAATTCAAGTGTCCAACATATTTGTTTTTTCTTTTTTAGGTAAAACAACTTCAGCTTCCTAGTTAATAGACTCTGGTGCCTTCCATCATATTACAACCAATGAGTCTATTCTTGTTGACTGTAAACCATGCTATGATACTGTTCATACTGCTGATGGAAACACTATAAAAGATTCTAAGGTTGGCTCTATTACTACAACTTCTGATCCCTCTGATAAATTAAATGTCTCTGGTGTTTACCATGTTCCATCCATCATTATGATTCTACTATCTGTTGGCCAAATTTCCATATCCAATTGTAAGGTCGTTTTCTATCCCTTTGGATGTTATGTGTTAGACAATCATGGATGATGATTGGGGCTAGGTATAAAGTTGGTGACCTCTCAATCTAAACAAAAATTGAAGTTATGAAACTTTTATTTTATTTTTCTTGATTTTACTTAGGAATAGGAAGTGCACTAGGATAAGTTAAGTGGGAGGAGGGAGGATTTTAGTGCACGAGTTGTTAAATGGGAGGATTTTGGTGCGTGAGTTGTTTTGATAATGTGGTAGCAATTGGGTTGGTTAGGATACGTTACACTTGGTGAGATAGAGTTAACATTTTTATTTTTATTTTATTTATTATTTATTATTGCTTTTAGTTGTATTTAAACGGAAGAGGTTCCTTTTTTGTAAATAGCTTATTAGTGATTTAGTAAAGAGTTTGATCTTGTGAAAATATCTTGGGGTAGACTCCTTTGCAGATTTTGAGAGAAGGTATAATCTCTCAACTCATTTTATTTTATTTTATTTTTCTAGTTTATTATTTTTTTCCCTGTATCAATCGGTATCAGAGCAAGTATGATCCAACTATTGCAATACCATAAAAAACTAATTATGTTATAGATGATCGCCTGGGACAAGTTTTAGAAAATTTGACCAAAATCATGGAGGATGTTCAAACCAAATTTCGTAAAATGCATAAGCAGTTACAACGGTTAGAGAACAATGTCCATCACGAAGATGGTGCTTGCAATCACGAAGATCCAACACCTGATTTCATTGTAGAGATGAATCGAGCCTCACGACTAACTAGGGTTACCGATCTTGAATGTGACAATCACATTGTTCTGCAATAACTACAATCTGAGGAGCATCCACATGATCTTGATATTCAGTTCGATCTTCCCAAATTTTACAAAGAACTTGAAAAAAAAAAAAATCATGATTGAGCTCGAGATCCTAATGTTCTATTTAAAGATGAGCAAAAAAGAAATTTATGAATCGGTTTATTAAAGAAAAAATGTCAAGGCGCATGGTGGGACTATATTTCCAATAAGTCGATTGGCTGCAAGCTCGAGGTCGAGCTTCTCCCAAGCCCGGGAAAATTATGCAAATAAAAATTGGGGTTGTCAAAATTTTATTTTATTATTTTATTGTTTTTCTTAAGAATAGGAAGTGCGCTAGAAATAAATTAAGTGAAGTGGAATGAGGGATGATTTTAGTGCGTAAGTTATTAAGTGGGAGGATTTGGTGCGTGCATTGTTTTGATAATAGGGTAGAAATTGGGTTGGTTAAGATATGTTAGACTTGGTTGTAATAGAATAGAGAGAGTTAAATTTTCTATTTTTTTTAATTTTTTATTATTCTTTTTAATTTGTATTTAAAGGAAGATGTTCTTTTTTGTAGACATATTATTGGTGATTTAGTAACGAGTTTGATCTTGTGAAAAGATCTTGGGATGGACTCCCTTGTAAACCTAGAGAGAGGGTATAATCTCTCGACCATTTTTATTTTATTTATTTTATTTTTTTAGTTTATTATTTTTCTCCCTTCATCACCTCTACTACCTAGACCATCTTTATGGGAAGATTTCTGCTAAAACCTTTGCTTTTGTTGCAACTGTTGATGAAGGATCTTTATGGCATCAGCGTCCAGGTCATACTTCCAATTCTTGTTTATAGTTTTTGTTTTGATTCTATCCCTTCTAAAATCTTGTCTACTGTTAAAGATTGTGAGTCTTATAAACTCTCCAAAATGGATGAATTTCCATTTAGTCATAGAAATTCTATTTCTACATCTATGTTTGATCTTTTGCATACTGATGTTTGGGGACCAGCTCCACTTCTGGTTAAAGGAAGGTCACGGTATTATATCATTTTTATTAGTGATAATACTAGATACACATGGATTGTCTTTATGAATAACCATAATGAGCTATATGACATATTTGTCCAGTTTTTTGACGCTCAATTTTTTGCTAAAATCAAAGTCTTACGATCTAAACCCAACGGGTAATACATCAGTGGGACATTTCAAAAGTTTCTTTATGATAAAAATATCCAACATCAAATGTCTTGTCCCTATACGTCATAACATATTGGTGTTGTTGAGCACAAAAACTGCCGCATCCTAAAAACTACACGAGCTCTACTTCTGTCAGCCTCAATTCCAAATACTTTATGGGCTGAAGTTGCTATCACAACAATTTATTTAATTAACATTATGCTTTTTGCTATTTTGTTTGGATATTCACTTTTTAAAAAACTATAAAGAAAAAAACCCAGATTACTCTGCTTCAACCGTTTTCAACCTCTCAATGGTTCGCTTTCGACCATCATGAGTTTTTTTAGGGATGTGTCAAATATTATATAAATATATAAGGTGTTCTCGCATAATCAATATACTAAAATATACATATCAGTCACATAAATCAAATTTAATATCTTGGCAATGGGTAAGATCCAGTCCGATTGCATATTTTATACCAAGTCAGGTCAACCCGGATCTGACCCAACCTAACTTGATAGGGTCCACATGCCAGACCCAAACCCCAACCCAACCTAGGTCGGGTCCAAGCATTTGGATCCAGACCTAACCTACTGGGTCGAACACATAGACCCAAACCCGGTTGTTCGGGTTGATCCAACTGGTCCGCGGTTCAACCCAACCCGATGGCTACCCCTAATTATTAATATCAGCCGCCAACAACTCAAGTTCCTGATTCGTAAATGTTTCTAACACCGCAAAAGCCCAAAAGAAAGGTATCTTGTAACACCTCCCATGTCACTCCCCACCGACTCAAACCTTGGACATACCAAAGAGCTACACAATGTGACAGAAGTCCTACACTCTATTTTTACACCTTTTACTAAAGTATTTTCCTGAGCCAGCATGAGTCATCGAGAAGCGTATTTTACAGTTGATGATAACCATTTTCTACCATAAAAAATCAAATAATATATAAATATCACTTAATAAATTCATAAATATTCAAGAGTCTCCCATGCAAATAGACCACATGTCACTCTCTCACAGGTACTGCTGTTAGAAGTGTGACACGTTCATACGCTAGTAAATAATATTAAATATAATTATTTAATTAAAAATGGGAACTAAAAAATTAAATATAGAAATATGAAGACGTGTTAATAGTAGCCTAAGAAGCACGGCTGTTTCAAGTTCCTGGGTTGGAGTGGTGTGTCTTTATTAGTAGGGGGCCTCAGGACCAAAAAATAGAATTAGTTTTGCCCCAAAAGAAGGCACTAAAATAATATTAATATTATTTCAAGGGGGTTTGGGGAGAGAAAAAGGGGCAGCTGCCCCTACCCACCGTGAGCCAAAAGTCTTCCTTTATAGGAGTTCATTGGTGGCCGTAGATTTTGGAGGTGGCCAGGATCTTATAATGATTCCTGAAGATCTACACCTTGATGGTAACGTGTAGGGTTGGTAACGGCCGAGCCGAGTCACAAGTCTAACCCAACCGATTCCATGGCTGGACTATGAAACATTGACAAGTCGGCCATTGCATTATTTTTAGATCACCCTTAGAAGCTCGAATTCCTTTTGTTTGTGAAATTGGGCTTTTCTCATTAAGATAAGGCCAGGTTTGTATCAGGTTGTTACCTTATAATATACAAGTAAGGCGCATCTGTAAATATTTGTTGGAAGACGTATATCTGGTGTTGGAAACCTTAGTATGAGTCTATGTTCAACCTTAATTATAAAATTTAAAAATTTCAAAGATGATGTGAATCAAACAGATTTTTAAATAATTGAAAATATTGAAAATAAACTGTCTAGATAATTTGTTACAAGATACATTATTTTTTGGATTCAAATTTTTTATTTTTTTATTTTTTCTTATTGTATCTATACGCCTCGAATTGAAGATGATCAATTGGAAAGTTTCCCAACCTCATAATACTATTTGTTACTTGATTTTTTTAGGAACTTCTATATTATAAAGTTATAACTTTATATAAACTTTTTCCTTATAATAATGAATCCTCTGCAAATACATTTTGTGTCAAACTTGGCAAAAGAGCTACACAGAATGAAAACCTGTGGACTACCAAAAATGGATCAAGGGCAGTTACTTTCCATAAATCAATGTACAAAATGGAAATCAATGCACAAAATGGATTTTCAATTTTCTCACGAGATTTCTCTAATTTTGTCAAAGATTGAGATTAGCTTCCATATCCTACGTTCACCATTGGATTATTTGATGGCAGGCAGCATCTCCTTCGGACAATAGCTCAAGTCCTACAACAACTTTCTATAGAAAATTTCTCTCAACCCTCCCACCAGTAGTGCGGATAAAGAGAATTTTACCCCATATTTGGTCCACGTAAAGGCATTTTCACATGAAAAAATTCTCTCATGTAGTTAAATGTGGGAACCTTTTTACATCAATTAGTTGATAAGACCAATTTGTATGATTATATTTCTACACTTAGCCCCATGAGATAATTTATTCATGTTAGAAATATTTTCATGCAAACCAAACCTGCCACGGAAAAGGTTTCTGCTTTTTGAGGTTTTCGTCACGAGTGAGAACAACCTAGAAAGGATGAAATTTTTTGGCTTGGGACCTCTCATGTAGAGAGAGATTGAGTTACGGTAGGGTTGGCAATTGGCTTGGCAGCCTGGTCCAGGCCTAAAAGAGTAGGGCCTGGCTACAAATTATGCTCTAAGGGCTGAGCTAGGACCAGCTTGACCGACTCTCTTTTTTCTTGTTTTTCTTTATTTTTTTTTCATTTGTTTTTTTGGCTCCGCTAGCCCAGCCTTATACGAACAAGGGCCGGGCCAAGGCTAAGGCTGGCCTGACCCGTTGCCACCTTTTAGTTTCTTCTCAAGTGAAAAGACATTTTCGCTTCCCAAAAGGGCAACAATGAAGAAGCACAATTATCCCAGAAAAAGCTACAGGACTGGGAGGCCCAATCGTGAGTTAAAGATGGATAGCCCATCTCTCACACAAACATGAACCTAATAAAAAATTTCCCTTCTAAGATGCCTATATTAATCATTTGTGTTTATTAATTTGCTTGTAACGTTCCTTTGGACTAATAAAACCTAACTTTCTTGGTCTTTTTTTCCTTTGTTTTTTTTCTTTTCCTTTCCACCAATAAAATGAAAAATAAAATGGTTTCTTTTACTTTGCCCTACATTTGTTAGAGGCAAATTATTGGTCAACCCGTACACAATTGATGCCTTCAACTTCCCCCCTCTAGGAAGAGGGGCATGTAAGTTTACTCCTTGGGGGAAAAGACCAAAACTGGAAATATTCTTTCCGGGAGTGAGAAGAGAAAGATTCGGAAGCTAAAGAGAGAGGGGGGGGGATTTTAATAGAAAGAAAGCATGGTTAAAAAGAGAGAGAAAGAGAAGACATCGAAAGCGAAAATATGGCAAGAGAGATGAACTTCTTGAAAAACTACATAAGTGAGGTCTATGGGGGATGGAAGCTTATGTTTTCAATTTTGAAAACACATAACTTCTTAAACCCAGATTCATGTAGTGATTCTTGTTTTCAAAGAAGGAAATCCAACAGTAAACCAGAGTTTTTAACTTCTGGATGTGCATCTTCAATATATCAAACACGTTGTTAATCAAAGATTTTGGGATCTGTAAATGAGTACTAAACAATCAGAATGGATGTTGAGTTCTTAAATACTCAGATCTAACCATTTAAAATTGTATGATCTGTAATTAACGTACTTCGAAGGAATTTTTTTTTCCAAATTTTTGGGAACCACTTAAGAATTATAAGATGATTATTCTTTTAGAAAACATGAAATTTGAGTTTTCTAATGTTTAGATTTCGCCATCTAAAATTTGGATGGCCTCTATTCAATGTTGAGACTATTTTTTTTCATGTGCATAGAGGGTAAAAAAAAAAAAAAAAAAAAAAAAAAAAAAAAAAAAAAAATTAAAAAAATAATATATATATATATATATATCGAGGTTAATCTGTGTTGAAGATGTTACGTCCCAAAAATTTGGGGTCCTAATATTAATTTTGGGTGGGGTTTTACCCTAGGGTGTAAATGGACAATATACACCTATAGAAAGTATAATATTTTTGGCTTGAGTAAATAAGCTATAATTATTTTGTACGTAAGCCCCGTTTGGATAATTTTTTTTTGTTGTTGTGGTAGCAATAGAATATGAAATATGTAAATGAAACCCTTCACTTTTGATGCAAGGAAGTCACTGTCATTATTAACTTTAGGATGTGAAATCGGGTGGTTGATAGTGTGTTATTGATAGGATATAAAACTAAAATAAATTTTTTCAAATATTGTGATATAATTTAATCTATTGGATTTCACATCTCATAGTTAAAAATAATTGTCACCTCCTTGTATGAAAAATAAATAATCTTATAGTATACAATCTCCAAAAGCTACTGACAGTCACAAACAACAAGAAAACCATTGTTTTGCAACTATGTTAAAAATATGAAAATGTTTATATAAGGTGTCAACCTTATACTGTAAAAGTAAGGTGCACCTAAAAAACCTACGAGAGAATGTTGTTCCTATGCTAGAAAACCTTCAAATTGGTCATCTTGACCTTGAGATTCATAAACATATAAAAAATCTGATTTGTAGTACTAAAAATAATTCATTTTTTGATATATTATCTGAACCTTTCATTTCAAGATTTTCAAGTGTTTATAGATCTACTTGATCATTATCATTTCTGGAACTTAAAATTTCATAATGGGTGCAATTTATATAGAGCCGAGCCTCTAAACAATCAAAGTAGAGCGCACCTTCAAATAGTATCGAGAAATGTGGTTTCAATATTGAAAATCTTTATGATAGCCTTAAAATATATTTTTATATTTAATTACGAAATTTAAAGCTTAAAAAATAGTGTAGATCGAACATATCTATGAAAACTTGAAAACCTTAAAAATTGACCGTCCAAAATTATACTATTTCTAAAACTTGAAATCCATTTTTTCTCATGATAATGCATATTGACGTCGAGATGATCAGTTTGAAGATATTTGGTCATCAAAACAACCTCTTCTAGTGAAATTTTTGATGTGGGCCATAAAAAATAAAAAGACTGAGATATTACTGCGGCATACCCAACGGACCCATAAAAAAAAGAAAATTTGTTTCATGTGGGGTGGACCGTATATCTATACATGCGGTCTAAAAAGTGTAAAGCATCCATTTCAAACCTGCATATCAGAGGGGGAGGACAGTGTGCATGACTAAGTGTTGAAAACTAGCAATAACAGGCATGGCAATTCAACGGTGAGGAGAGGCCACATGGAGAGAGGCAATAAGAACATTGGAAACTACATATATTTGGACAAAGAAACATAGTTTAGACTACAATTGCAAAAATTTACCACGAAACACTACAGTAATGGTATTCATTCTAAAAAAAAAAAACACTACAGTAATGGTATTATTTATACATGTATTGTGTAACCATGCAGGTAGCAAGGGAGCTGCGGGGGATGGGTGTGAAGTGCCGGCTGGTTGGGTTGAGTGGGAATGCAATGGAGAGCGATAGAGAGGAGTTTATGCATGCCGGGGTTGACCAATTCCACACAAAACCAATATCACGCGACGTGCTACTCTCTCTTATGCAAGGCCTCCCTCCCTCGCCAGGACTCCTAAATCTGTCTTTTCAACAGTGTCAACCTCTTGACCATCATCACCATGAATCATACACTTCCGCCCTCTTCAGCAGAGACCGTTCAACTTTCCAAGCCTTTACATAGTAAGAATGGCTACAACCATTACATAGTAAGAATGGCTACTCATACCAATTTCCCGCACTTAGAGCCTCAGTTGCATGGAACCGTTCAAATGGATGTCATAGCCGAAGTTTTTTGAGTGACAATCCTCAGCAGCAGCCATGTAATAGATAATAATTTTTGAAGCCAGAGTCCTTCAGAGCCCTCATTCTTCGCAAGGCAACTTTCACCAGAGAATATCAGCAGGGAGAAGGTAAGAGTTCGTATAAAAGACTAGTTCCAGGTGCACTTCGCTGAGCCTATATGCAAGCCCACCACAAATGTGTCACTCTAACTGTAAACAAGAAAAGCATAAAACGTTGCAGTCCTCTTGGATCGGTTTGTAATTGATGATTGCACAGAGCAATTCATTGATGATACTTCCCATTTTGTATTCCTTTATTTATTCCAAGCAGATGACTTTTCAAAGCTTACAAGTGTAACTGGAAAGTACTGGAAATCAAAACAAAATCCTAAAATACCGATATATGGTTTGATGGTATACATGCCATGTGTGCATATCACGTACATATACATACACTCATACATGAGCCATTCAATAAATTTAGCTTCAATGGGAACCAAGTGCTCTCAAAAGAGTTGCCCTTACACGTTCTCTCTCTCTCTCTCTCTCACTTCTCACAATCACACTGTTTTGATGCCGTAGAGGCAGACCGAAAACTGCGTTCCCATGTATCTGAAGGTTCAGCCTGGGAATGAGGGACATGGAGTGGATGCTTTTCTCTTTTGTCGCCCTTTAGTTGCCTCAGCGCGTGGGGTAGAGCAGGCATTAAAGCGTCTATACATTCTGCTACAGCGTTTGGGTTGCCAGGCATGTTGATTATCTGGAAACAAAACAAAATGCCACCCCATAAAATAACCAAGATGAACAAAACATGATTATATATTTTAACAATAAAAAGGGAGGAGGAGATATGGTTTCGGCATTCAGGGCTGTTGCATACGAGTGTGGATCCTCTTATTCCCGCCATGGCACGAGAGAGCATGGCAAATGGGGTCACCTGCTCAGGGATTAAGGGAGGGCATGAGTTCCATGTGATATTATATATATACACAAACAGGGATAACAGTGATTTAAAACTTGGACAGCCCAAGTGGTCTGACTCAGCTGAGTTTGTGTGAATGACAAAGATGTGTCATGATCCCATGAGACACGGATGACTCTCAGGGTTTTTGAACTGGACCCAGCACTCTTCCAGGTCCGAGTGACAGGGCAAGTCAGGCCCAAGTCACTGAGTTATCTAACAGTGGACATAGACATATAACCCGCAAGATAAAAGCATATACGTGTACATATATACCTTTTAACATGCTCTTGAAACCCCATAAATGAATACATATATCTGGTGTAATATATATATCTGGTGTTCAGTGATTCAATAACCAGAGTTGATGGAGTCTCTTTGATATGAGTAAGTTGAAAAAAAATTGCAAAGAAACCATGAACTCCTACCATTTATAACTCAAGAAATGTATCTAAAGGAAGCATGTCTCATGTAATACTAAACTGAAACAAAATAATCAGATGATAAATAGATTCCAGAGCTACACATTATGAAAAGATTCTATAAAGAGACTTCTATCAATGGAAATTCGCCTAGATGCATCCCCATTCAAGAGTACAGATTTCTCAATTTAGCGCACAGAAATAATAAGCCATTTCATATGTTTATCACTTCATTTATATGGCTTGTCATACCTTGAGACTCTCTTGTAGCATCACTTGGAGAAGTCCAGGAGCCTCTCTCTCTATTAAACTCTTTGTTGCTTCCGGGGTAATATCACGGGGAGAGAAGCCCGTCCCACCTTCAAGAAAGAAAGATAAAAGGGCTAAGAAAAGAAACCAGTTCTTTCATTACCTCCATTGATAGTGTTGCACAAATAGCTCGACAATGTTTCAAGGAAGCCATGCCTTTCTTCTCCTCCTTGATAGTCATATACTTTAAATTTGGTGTTTCAGAAATAACAAAATCTATAATCCACAGTGCACTTTTGAACTTTGATTCGACTAAAAAAAAAAAAACATTTACTCGTTTGACCCAATTTGGTCTCAAAATCCAATTTAAGTGCAGCTGAAGATCCAAAAGTTATGCAGGTTTACCTATCCATTGCCTAAACTTACTTTTAAAAACATGAACAATTCATTTGATATTCACTTGAAATCTCAAAATTTTGTTTCATTCTGAATAGCTTCTGCCATCAAGCATACATTGACATTCGATGGGATGGTGAGAAGATTGAAACTATCTTTAAGAATACGAAAGGGGGAGAATGCCAAACCCGAACCTGTAGTTAGAATTAGATTGACTTTCTTGACATCACTCCAATTTTTCAGAACATTTTGGATTTCATTGACCTCATCTGGAGCTACGGCTGTTGCCACCACTTTTGCTCCTCCTAACTTTTCTGACAAAGAATTTATGACGGAAACCGCCCTTGGACCACTGCAAATACTCACATAAATGTCAATAATCAACATTCATTTCTAGGGGTATTGAAGCTTCAAGCTGAGTTTTTACTATTGCTACTATTGCTCTTTAAAGAGGTGCGAAGGCTGGTAGTTAATGGTTTAGTTGTTTCAAAACTTGAATCCAGGCCATGACCAAGCCCTTGGCTTGGCAAGTCCAGAGTCTCTATGAGCCTACCCTAGTCCCCAAAACAAAAAATAAAAAAATAAAAAAAGGCCACAGAAAAGGAAAAAAATGTGAAAATGAGGAAAATGAAACAAGTCAAAATATAGTATGCATGTGGAGAACAAAATAGAGATCTTATAGATACCAAGGGTCAGAGACAAGTTTTGGCATCGTTCGCTATTTGGCATATGTTCAATTGTCCAAATTGGAGTATATAGCAATAGCGACATTCATAAGAGCAGCGACATTCATAAGAGCATACGAAATCACAATATAATTTCACAGTGACTCAAAACTACACCCAAAATGAATGGCAAAAAGGATCAGTGTCCCCACGACAATCTCCATATCGGATAAAAAACGACTGATGGTTTGGTAACTTCGGAAGACCTTCCTGACCTAATATCCTCAAGGCTGGTCCAACCTCCTGCCAGCTCCTACCATGCTACTCATGCTCTCTTTCACGGCTCCTCCTGTCATCATTGTCCACTTCAGTGGTCCCATCACCATCATCATCGTCAGATCATCTCCTCAATCTTCCTCTTGCTCCTCAACTTGTACACTTCTCCAATTCTGTATAACTACAATCCCACCTTCCCTTCCTCATCAATGGGCCCAAACTCTTTCTCCAGTACCCTCTTTCTCGAACTGGTTCCTCCAGTTCCCCCAACCACTCTATTATTCCTTTACAAAGATGTGGTTCCAAATAATACCCTCAGAGACCCTCATCGACTCTTGCTTTCAGAGGTTTAGTTTGTAATGGACATAGACCAGCATGTGAAGATTGGCTGCAACCAACCTGTTCCTTCTGGGTGAGTAGATCCATTTGAATGTCATCCAGTTTCTCTCATGCCCCATTGCAGAACAGGTTTGACTGAACACTTCGATTGTGATTCTCTGTAGGAGAGGAGCTCTAGTGCCATGTAGTTCTCATAACTTTGCTGAGAAAAGGAGAAGGAACAATAAGGAGTGTAATGATAATAAAAAAAAAATGTTTCAGAAAATAATATAGCTATAGGCACTTGAAAGCTAACTTGGACCCAGCTGAGTCCAAGAATTTAATTTCCCGTGGGAATTCATATACAGAGAAACTAAAAATGAGGCTGATTAGTTCTCTTATGTGGCATAGATCACTGATAAATGCCCTAAGCTGAAGAAACTTCTTCTCGAAGTATGTCTCCCTTACCTCCTTCAAAGCTTCGAGCTGTATTTTACTTTTTCCATATCCTTTAACCTCTTGATTCAATATTTCACTCCCTAAATAATCTCAGGGGTGATTAGTTTGCTCCCAAGCAAAAAGGTGTGCCGGGTTGAAGAAGAAACCTAGATAACACATACATTTAAGACAAGAACTCATGATCAGTTACATGAACCTTCACAAGACATGAACCATAAATCATAATCCAAAATTTCAAATTCAAAATGGTTATAGCTGTTAGATGTTTAAATGTTAAACTGCCTATTCACTGTGTGGGTGTCGCAGTGAAACAACTCATTCCATCACTCATCGAATATTTCCTGGACTTTCTGATGGAATGTGCATGTCATTTTGATGTCTTACTTTGCACGATCAGCTGCTTCATATAAGAAACTATAGCAGGTTTCATGTCAGTGTCCACCATCTTTAAAACTGCCATGAGGAACTTCAATAATTACAATTAGCTCGTACCTATCCCGTAACCTCCCTTCAAGCTCTCTTGCAATCCCTTCTTCCGAGGCAACCATCTTTTTAAGGTCAGCTCGCGACCTCAATATCTAATTGATAGACAAGAATAAGGTAGTGACTCCAGTAATGGCTGGCCTAATCAGCTCCCACTGCGTAGTGCCTCATTATGTTGAGAACCCGCGAATGGTTCTATATATATTTGGTAATTTCCTTCCCCATCTCAACATAGTCATTTTACATGCTTTAGTTGTTCAATATCTCCGAGCATCAGGTCGATCAGGAGGGCTGGCAAGGAACTCCAGAGCAAATGCTTTCTCTTCCTCGTCAGCCTCTTTCTTGCATTGATGTAGTTCTTTGCATTTGTCAGCTATAACTTAGACTTGTACTCACCGACAGCCTTCACCACATCATTCAAATGCCCGAACATTAGCTTCCCAGTCTTCACCTTATTAGGGGCATTCATACTAGCGGATTTGTGGATATTGAAATGCTTGTTTATTTATTTATTCATTCATTTTCTTAATTATTTATTTACTTAACTTTGAATTTTTCAATTGATAAATTTGCATTGATTCCTCAATATGCATATTAGGACCCATTTATTGAGGAATTCTTTTCACCTCGAATAATATTTGAGCTGACAAAGAAAAAGAAGGTTGGAAGAGGTGGTTTTGATATTGGGTTCATCTTAATACACTTCGAGGACGAGTTTTCTCCAACTAGGGGACAATGATGGAGGGAAAAATTATTCTTATTTTTACTTTTATTCAATTTTAAAGGATGTATATTTTGATTTTGTTTTTAGGATTTTTAAATTTTTTTGGGACTCTTGGGTTTTTTATATTTTCTTTATCTACTATTCACGGTTCATGGGTATAGCTTACATCTCACTGTTCACGCATTACTATTCATGGCTACAATTCATGTATTACAGTTCACAGATATTGTTCACGTATTACTGTTCATAGGGGCAAATTGTCATTACAAATTTAAGTTAGGATCTACGGGTCAGCATATTATTTTTTCGGACACTTTTTGTATTTCGAATATTAAATTATAATATATAAGTGGTGTGTGGGGCCCTAAGGGGGTCATTCCATATGATTTTTAGAAATTGAAAGAGCTTAGGCTTTATGAATCCTAGCTTGGATTATGGAGAAGAAATCCTAGGTTTATTTGAATTGTGCTTGTGTTTGGCTTTGTTTCTTGTCGATTTTACTGTTTCTTCAAGTTCTCTACATCACCTATGGTTTTGGGGGCCAAAATGCTCCCCAAATACTATTTTGCCCTAGTCAATGGGGGAAATAACTTTTTTTGCCCTTTTGGCAAGGGCAGTTTCAGCCCTAACTGAAAGGCCCCTAAGTGGTGCCCTGGGGACCTAGTCGGCCGCCCTGGGTCACCCTTTGACAATGGGCTACATAAGCCTAATATAATGCGGCCAAGCCTCCCAGCCGCCTAGGCGACCCACCTAGGCAGCCCACAGCGGACTTTTTTAACATAGCCGATTTGCAACTTTTCTAAAAAAACAAATCATTGTTGGCACCCAAACAGAGAACATCCTAGTGGGGATTGGCATCGCTAAATGCATCGAACGTGCAAACACATGTAATTAAAAAAAGAAAAGAAAAGTAAAGCATTTCAATGCCTCAGAAATAGCTTGTTTCTAATTTTTTTCTCAAGAAAATATTTGTTTACACCCAAATGGAATGCATTCAGGTCTGAATGCATTTGGGGGGAATTAGCATACCTAAATGCATTAAACGTGCAAACACACGTAGAGAAAGAAGCATTTCAGTGATAAAAAAAATGGTAATTTCCAAAAGCAAAACGCATTTTTTTGCGAAACAAAATGACAGAAATGAAAAATCTAAATAATGTAGATGAAAAACTAAAAAATAGAGTTAGTAAATCTAGAATGAATTGGGGAAAATAAATTACTACACAAAACAAAACATTTAAAGGCATATTCCATAATAGGAAAAAGAGGTTATGACCTTTTTCTTATCTCTATATATAATTTCTACATATTCATATTCGTCAAAGCCTTTTCCCAATTAATTGGGGTCAGCAAGACGAATTTTGGTCTGCCATTCTACTCTATTAAGGGCCGTACTCTCAGTGAGGTCATAAGTCCGCATATCTTTTCTCACTAATTCCAACCATGTCCCTTTGGGCCTTCCCCTTGCCCTTTTTGAGCCTTCCATTTGAACTAATTCGCCCCTCCTAACAGGTGCTATACTAGATTTAAGCTACATATGACCAGCCCACCTAAGTCTACTCTTTCTCATTTTAGCGCCTATTGGTGCCACACCTAAATTTTTTTTAATGCATTCATTTCAAAATCCACATGTTATTCTAAAAAAATGAAAACACAATATCAATGTGAAATGGACCCTAGATCCATGTTGATCTATAGTATCTTGAAGAAATCAAACCAGATTTATAATTGTCTACTAAAAGTATCAGATTTAAAAAAAAAAAAAAAAAAATGAAACATAGAGACTGTAAATAAGTTACCAGTCATAGATCGACCCTCAAACTTTATGAAACGAACCCCTAATGTATTTTCAGGCAAGCCTTGGGAAATCTTCCTTTTGTTGAAGTTAACTATTGTATTAAGAAAAGAGGAGAATACAGTATTCCTTCGAGAGAGCCCATAAACCGGGCCTCTCGGCAAAAAATAGGCTTCCAAAAAATTAGCCCTATACAAACAATGGATGGGGCTTATAGCAGTTTCCCATTTATAGAGGATTTACAAAAACGTAGATGGAGATGTGGCAAAAAAAACCCATGCTGTTATGATCCTGCAACACGTGCCACCGCTCCCTCCTTAGTCAGTTGATTTGCCAAGGCGTTTGACGTCCTTGGTAAAATCTTATTTAACCAAATGCTAACAATGCTGAGAACCAATCTTATGGATGTCTTTTAGGTGCTTAATATCCCGTGTCGGCTGTAAAGGCCATGTTCCTTTTTTCTTTTACAATTCCCACAAAGCGTAACAGTTTAATAAATTGTAGGATTTGCCAACTCCTAGCTGGCTTAGCCTAGACTTGGGGACACAGACAAGTCTGGCTCAGTCTCAGAATGTGACAAAGAATATGCTGGGTCCCTGTAGGGATTCACCCAGTTCTGCACAAGATCCTAAGTCCCCCCAGTTCAGGACCCTTTGGACTCAGCACCTTGCCATGTCCAAGGGACACAGGCAAGTCCAAGCCCATGTCACCATGTTTCTGAACACTAATTTATGTTTAACATAAGGATCCAATAGATACATCATGTACAGAATATATTTTGCCCCTCCACTGCTTCCTTTGACAAAGAGCAGCAATAACTCTGCCATCTACTCTAGCATCAAAAAGTGGCCCCTGAGAAATAAGTATCCGCAGAGGAGTATCCAGATGCATATGTTTCAAATTAGAGTATATCTTGTTAGAAGACAAAATCAAGACGAAAGCCTGCTCCATTATAGTATTCTCAATAGATGCAAACATTGGAATCACCAATGCCTTGTTGAGTGAACCCATGTCACAAAAATCGGTGACCCGAGCATGGAATCACCCAAATCACAAGGAATTGGCCATGGCCGATCCAAAGGGTCCCTACTCCAGGGAGTTGACACCCTAGGCCTCACCCTGACAGTTAATTATAGTGAACTAGCCGATTTTTAGCTGGATTCGCCCAAATCTTGAGTCCCGATGAGTCAGCCAAGATAAACCCCAGCGCTTCTAACTAGTTTTGATTTGTTTTTCACTTTATTGGTGGAAAAAAAAGAAAAACATTTAAGAAGGATGCTTAGGGCTAATAGGGGGGCATCAAGGCTCCAAATTTTAGCACTGATCGCCTTTTAATGATCCATCAGATCCATAATTCTCTTTTGCATAAGATTGACAGATTTTCGCATATCACGATTTTTAAATTTTGAGCTCAGAAGAGCTTCGACGAGCCTTAGAGGCCTAACCCCAATCTGGGGGTTGATATTTGGAGACTCTTAGGGTCGAACTATGATGAGTAATAGATTTTACACTGCTCATATGCAGTGTAAAATCAGTTTCTCAGAGAGGAATTTTTTTAACTTTAAAACTAAAAATATTCTGTTTTCTTCAAATTTATCTAAATCTACATCGATGTAGAATTCATTTCAGCTATATCCAGCTTTTATTTCCTGTAATTCACTAAAGCATGTTTTTTACTCTTCGATTTTGAACTTTATTTTCAAATAATATGATAAAATCCCCCATTAAAAGGAGAAAATCCATTTTTCTATTTTAGCGTGGAATATGTTTGTGTAAGTATATATTTTTGTATCATAGCTTGATCCCCCCAATTTTCAACAAAAAAAATAAAATAAAACCATCCAATATTTTATTCTTGATTTATCAAAAGTTATTCGTATTTTTAGGACTTCTTTTTCATAATTTTCAGGTATTTTCTCTATAGCATATTCAATTTTTTTTATTTTTTTCTTTTACTTTTTGATATCCACATAATTTCTGTGTTAATTTTTTTACCACGGAATTCTTTTGTGTTTTTTTTTTTGTTACAAGTTTTGGGTGTTTAATGCTTTAAGAACCTTTTGATAATGGTGATAAGCGGGGGAAAGTTGTTGCTTCCCTGCATTTCCCGGTGCTAGGAACATGCCACCTGTTTGTTTGGGTGAAAACACCAAACAAATTTACTTGTTTCCCTCTATCTCAAGAGAAAAGATGGGGAAAGCTGCATACCACCATGGGGGGTGGTCTGCAACTTTTCGAAGAGATGGGAAAACCCTATTTTCGGCTCCCTGTCTATCTTCTTTATTCTCTCTTGCTTGA
>NW_006499363.1:62829-104997 GCF_000471905.2 Amborella trichopoda | reverse complement strand
TACAACTTAGGATCTTTCTTTTCATTGCCAAAACAAATAGAACTATCTAGGAGCTTTAAACAAACCTCCACTATAAGTTTTAGTATAATATATACTCCTGAAAATTCACAGAAAAAATAAAAAATATTACTGAAAATTAATTAAATCAATTGGGAAGACTCACTGAAAGATTAATTGCATCAACTGGGAAGACTTATTGAAAGATGCCTGGAGTTACCCTCATAGGTCTTGGTATACCCACAACCAATTCCCTGACCGATGACACCCTTTTAGTCCTAAGGTATTGCTTGAATTTCTGAAATAGAGAAGCTTTTCAGGTACTACCTCTTTCTCTAGGGTTTTAAAGAGCTCAAAAAATCAACTAGGGTTTGGTTTGTAGAAATCCTATAGGTTGGGCTTCTCCCTTCTTTTCTTCAAAATACAGCAAACCCTAGCTTTACGATTTCATTATAGCACCACCTCTTCTTTTCTTTTAGGTGGTGTGACATATATAAGAGGAGAGAGAGTGGCGCGCCTCCCTATGGGTAATGAGAGGGGAGGCACGTGACTTAAAATTTGAGAAAGAGAGAAAAATGGTGTGGAGAAAGGAGTGGGAGAGAAAATTTTGGCTCCATGGAGGGAGAAAACTTGGGGTGTGAGAGAGAGAGGAATCTTTGCATGGGAGAGAAAGATCTTGTCATGATTTGAAAGAGCTTCAAAATAGGTCTTTAAATAGAAGGAAATCTACCTCCCAATTTGAATAGGATTTTCTTAGGTATGTGTTATCTTTATTTTCTAGCTAAACATTTAGGATAATTACGAAATATGTGGGGCAGCCGACCCTAATTAATTGGAAAAAAGCTATGATGATGATGACGAAATCTGTGGGGTGAGAAAGATTTAATCCCATCCATCCGACAAATAAGCCATCATGATTTTGGATGGAGAGTAGGAACCTTATCCCTTTATATTTTTACCCAAATCCGACTCTTATTTAAATTTGAAATTTAACAACTATTATCATTATCTAGATCCCCCATAATATTTATGAAGTCAAGGATAATCTATATCTTAATTTTTAAAACTCCCACTAGAATAAGAAACCAAATCTTATTTAAAATTAAAAGATTTTATATATTTAACTAATTTAAAATTTGAACAAATTAAAAGAGTAGGGCGTGCCCCCCTTTTTGCTCAAAATGTAGCGTGCCACAATGTTTAAAAAAATTGGGTGTGTCCCCTTAAGGTGGTTCACATGGGCCCCACATAAAAAATTTGCACACGTGGGATCCTTGGTTCCACATGTGTAATCTAAAGTTCTGAAAATTTCAGACCCTTTTTAATGTATTTTTCAGCAAAAATAAAATTTTAACATTCTGAAAAAATATTTAAAAATTATAAAAATATTTTAATACTGAAATAAAATATACTAGAAGTGAACTAGTACCCATGAGTCAAAATTAGAAATAATAAAGGTACTAGAAGTGAACTAGTACCCATGTGTACATGTCATATGAAAGTTTGTTGAATCTTTGTGCCTTGCTCTCACAGACCTACAACCGCACACAAGAGACCACACAGTTCTCTTAGCCTACAAAAAACATCTTTGGGCATCTCTCCGACCTCAACAAGGGATGACCCACTGTAAACCATATTTGATAGTGCCACATGCTTAGGGTAAGGGTTTTGGACATAACCAAGGCCATAAATTGTCCAACCCTTGATCAGCAAACACACTCCTACTAAAGTGTATACTCCACTATAAAATATCATATTTGCAAGTCTTGTAGGCCTTTAAAGGCCACACAACCCAACATTCCTAGGTAAACTGCAAAAAAGTTGTCAAACAGGAACGAACTAAAATCCACACTCAAACACATTCACTTGGGTTCAAACAACATTTTTCTCAAAAAAGTGGAATCCCTTAGCTTTCTGGCACATTGAGATTAGGTCCAAACAATGTTTTTCCTCAAAAGATTGAAATTTTCCAATTGTAGGGCATTAAAATGCTTTCTCATAATTTGTTTTTACTTGTCTTTTGGTGTTTGATACTTTGAGGAAAGCAAATCCCATTCAAACATATACAGTTTGGCTACTTAATGGTTTTTAAATAATAAATAGGGCGAGCAACATATTGGGGCGTTAAAATTTGTTCTTTTTTTTGGTGTAGGTTGAAGTTTCAAGAAAGCTTAGCTGCTAGTTGACAGTTGAGATACTTTTCTACTTAGAAGTATGCTGCATTTAAAAAAAAATCTTACATTGGAGTATGAGGTTAGAGCGTAGCTGTTTGGACTGGGAGAAGGAGCTTAGACCCATGGCTTAAAGCTTCATGCCTTGGAAGATAGTTCAAAGAGAGGTCTAGGAGCAACCCAGGATAGAAATACCATTAGTATATGGGAGTGAGCCTTATTTATAAACGAATTAATGTGAATATCCCTTTATTCAGCTATATTTAAAAACTTACCTTAAATTTTCCAATTTTACGTGCATGTCCCCTTTCTTCCCCTTTTTTCTTTTCTACAAAATGTCCTCAATTCAGAATTCCAAGTTTCCGAACTGACATACTTTTGCATTTTGCCTTCGTTGTTAGATCGAAACCCCATGTTTTGAACTATTTTTTTTCCTAAAAACTCAGGTTCAGAACTTAAAGTTCTGAATTAATTTTTTTCTTAATATTTTTGTTCAACTCTTCATGTTCCGAACATAAATTTTAACAAAAAAAAAAAAGTTTGGACACCCGGTTCCAAACATATATTTTTGTTAAAAATTATGTTTGTAACTCATATATCCGAGCTGAGATTAAGAAGAATTAGTTCGGAATTGCAAGTTCCAAACCTCAGTTTTTAACAAGACAAATGGTTCAGAACTTGGAGTTCAGAATGGAGGGCATTTTGGGGAATAAACAAAGGGAAAAGGGATATGCACAACATCATCATCATCATCATCATCATCATCATCATTGCCTTTTCCGAATTAGAAAAAGGATATGCACATAAGATTGGAAATTTTGGGGACATTTCTTAATACTGGTAGATAAAGGCATATTGATTTTCCTTATATATACTTATTTATTTTACTTTTTAAGTGATATTTCAAATGGAAAATGTGTAATCCACTTTTTTGGTGATACATATACGCATGCACAATGTGAACTCTATAGCCAAAAAATTTGATATACATAACTGCCCCTTCCCCAAGACTTGGGAATCGCCCATTCCTACTGATACACTACAACTCCCGTAAAGAAGGAATGAGTTCTTGACAAGGTTTAAAAAATTGAATCGGGTGCTGACTCATGTAGTAATGGATTTGAGTCAGCGCGTCAATTCCTGAGTCACCTTGCCAATCTTCAAGTCACATTGACAATTCTGGGTGGGATGCCCTAAACAATGAAAAAAATAAAGGAAAAATTGAAAAAATTGAATCGGGTGCTGACTCATGCAGTAATGGATTCGAGTCAGCTCGTCAATTCCTGATTTACCTTGCCAATCCTCAAGTCACATTGACAATTTTGGGCGGGATGCCCTAAACAATGAAAAAAGAAAAGGAAAAAGATCAATGGTAAGAAAAGAAGAAATTAACATGTGACTCAAGAATCACCGAGGCCCTACAATTAATAGGGCGATTCATTACAATAAACTGCCCAGTTCTAGACAATCCAAGTGATGCCCCAGTTCAGAACCATCCAGGATAGGGGAACCCCTGGCCCAAGTCGACTCTAGCAAAACCAATATATATATATATACACACACACACACACACAATTGGTCGCTAGCTAGAAATTCATCATAAAACAAACAATTAGAACGAAATAAAAGATATTGAGTTCAACGTTTGCAAATTTTTAAGGCCTCCTTGGGATTGAGATCCCTTCAGCCCAGGAATGTGCCCTCCTTTTCTAGTGGTGGTGCAACCTCTAGCATGGGCGTCGAAACTCCTTTTAGTCAGAGATCAAGATCCCGTTTTATCGAGGCCATGATCCCTATAAGATGAGAATAGGGCTGGCAATAGGGCAGCCATGGCCCTAGCCTGGCCTTGGTCTCTAAGGGGCCAGCCCGAGCCTGGCCCGGCCTTGATCGGGGTAAGAAGCCCTGGGCTTGGCTCAGACCAGGCCTAATACACTTGAAGGGAAAAAAAAATAAAAATAAAAAAGAAAGAAAGAAAAAGATAAGAAAACAAAGGGTGGGACCAGGCCCATCCAATCCTGGCCTTGTGGCCCAGATACGGTCTGACCTTACCCTCGGGTCGTGGTGGCTCTGCCTTCAGGCCACATTTTGTGATCTAGGCCCTAGTTTTACGGGGCCAGCAGCTCCACATGGCTCATTGCCAGCCCTAGATGAGAATTGCCATCCCTTTGATGGGAGGGAGCAAGCTTTGCTTGGGCCCTATAGCTCCAGGATTTGCCAGAACGAGATTCTGTGGGCCTTTTTATGTCCCTTTTTTTTGTTTGGGGGGCGGGGGGAAGGGATCGTCACCCCTAACCAAGCTCCATGCATCTATGGGTTAGGGTACATCCTAATAAAAAGGACAAAGTTCAATGTTTTCTTTTGTGGGAAGGGGGTGAGTGGCAGTATCAACCATTCAATGTTTTCTTATGTGGGAAGGAGGTGAGTGGCAGTATCAACCACCATAAATATCACCTTGTGAGGGTGTAGGGTGATGTTGTACTGTGTCCATATGCCAAAGAATGCAAGGCAAAAGATGCTGGCAATTATCATTGCTAATAAAAAGATGTAAAATAGACAATGATTGACAAGATTAGTAGCCACTTCACCAAGCTAGTCAAAAGGGGCAATGAAGATAAGGATTTTAAGAGCTAACTCAAACCTGTGGGAAGGGCGAGTTTAGACATCACTGCTGGGAGAATGGCAAGGCAGGAGGTATGGAGGGGCGAGGTCCTAGGGGATGACACCAGTGATGCCTGGATGTCCTCAGAGGTTACCTTAAGCCACATTACCAATGACACAGGGGACTGCACTCCTAGTTTGTTTAAAACTGCAAGTTTCATGGACAGGGATGGAGGGCGAGGAGCACACTCTAGGTGTGAGGAGCACATGGTAGATCTCATCAGCCACTTGACCCACAATTTTAGTAAGACAATAAGGAAGTGCTTGATGAAGGCGATTGCGAAAATAATACTGCTGTCCCTTTCAATGGAACCAATATTAATACTAGGCGCCCATTATCTCCAAAATAGCTAGTATAAGGCCTAGAGTGAAGCCCTCAAACACAGATGAGATTAGTTGCCCATGCTTGGATGAGGTGGTAGCTTAGGTGGGGCAGTTCATCAATGAGAACAAGCAAACGTGGCACAAAACACGGGTGTCACGTCAAGTGGAGAGAGGGATATCAAAAGGAGATGGCTAATTTGTGGTATATTTCTCACGAGGGACAATCTTCAATAGTTGCGTTTTTACCACAAGGGCTATAAAGAGTGGGAAGCTATTGTGCACATTACTCAGTGATGTGGTGATAACTGGTCAGGAGTAGTTTAGATTGAACTGACATTGCCAAGAACCATATCGAAGCAAGGAAGAGACAAATGAGGAAGATGTAGCACTTGGTATGGTGTCCTTTTGCAGCCCACTGCATCAACCTGAAGCTAGAAGACATTTGGAAGATTAAGCAGGTGAAAACGTAGTGAAGAAAGCGCAGAAGATCACCATTTCTATACAACCACTTGGCGATCCTAGCTTTGATGAGGCAATTCATAGATGGGAGGGATCTGACTAGGGCAAGCATCATGCAGCTTGCTATGTCGTTCTTATCCATGGATTCCATATCAAGGTTGCAAACAAGACATAAATAGATGGTTGCCTGGGAAAAAATGAATTAAGGACCAATGAAAGGTAAGTTGAAGCGATAGTAATTAGCATGAGGTTTAGGGATAGCTGCGAGCAGATAGTAGTAACTGCAGCATTTATAGAGGTAGTGCTGAAGATGGAGGACAGCGATATGAAGCCTACTATGCATTCTTGTAGGAAGCAATTGATTGAGTAAAGTGGCCATCGAAGCCACATGTTCATTCTACACAAAAATATTGGAGATAGTTGATAGCATATGGAATAACTTCTTGTGCTTGCCAATACAAGCCATAGGTAATGGGAAATGGAGGCGATAATGACGATTATGAGACCATTGATACAAGGGATGGTGACACAAGGGTTCTCGTGATCGAGCATGAGAAGCAAGGTGGGGGCAAACATAAGGGCTAGACTGGTCCTAAGGCCATTGCATTATGAGGCATTACCCAAGTTTGTTCTTTTTTTGGTAATAAGGAATTGCCCAAGATACCCAATGAACAAAGTCATTTTGAAACTGTTACGGAGATAGCCGAACTGTTGATGATCGGGGTTACTTTGAGCCTCACCGTCAATCATATTTGCTTTAAAATGAGTACTTTAAGTAGTTTATTTGTAATTTAGAAATTTGATTGCTCCCATAAAACTCATTATTATCATGTACACTTTTGATTGTTGAATGAATTTTTGGCACTATGTTAGATAAAAGCCCCAGTACGTATAGGTTTTCTATTTTTTCATCAATATACATATCGCACGCGTAGTTTTCTTTGCAGCTAGTGCGCCTAGCAAACTATATCTCGAAAGCAAGAAGACACAGCTAGCCTAGTGCGAAAGTCGTAGAGCTAATGCGCATCCCTTTTCTTGTAAAAGCATTTTTATGATTTTTTCATTCATATATTTTGCATTTTTTTATCGACTTTTTTAGATTTTTTAAATGCTGCTTTTGGCCTAATAGGCCAGTGTTGCTGAGCTTACTCAGCCTGGCCATTGGCTGATTTCGGCTTTAAAAACATTAATGCAATGGTAATTGGCAGCCTGTTTTGTCATCAACTGTTTTGGTAGATGTGCACAGCAACTAATGCCAATTTAATCATTTTTAGATTGTGAAATAATCGACCTGAAAATTCAATTAAGGAAGCAATGAGTTGGGTGTGATTACTAAAACAATAGCTAACAAAACTGATGAACTTGGCCAATTCTAACATTTGAGATAGCCATACCTTCTCATAATGCTCCTCAGATGCAATCCACTAAAGAAAGAAACTAGGAGCGCTTTAAGTTATTATAATTTATACGCAGACATATTGTTACACATAAGCATGCAACAAGAATGGAAGGTTTTGGTGTGGAATGCAAGTTTAGTAATAATAGGAGTAGAGACAAGGAAGTAGTTAAGATTGATGTCCAAGAAATACCAAAAAGACCGTATTTTCGATATCCTCGGTTGATAATCCAAGAAACAGAGGGATTGAGGTGTCTCATATAGAATTAGAACCGGTTGGGCAAAGTAGAGATGTGCAACAAGTGTTTTGTGTGATCGCCGCATACTAATGAAGCTGAAGGGGTAGTTTTGTAAAACAGTTGCGAGGACCAGCTTTGATTTATAGGGCATAATGTTAGGCGGTCAAAAAACAACATACCCATAAGATGAGCGTAGCTAAGATGAGGATGTTGAGAAGAAGGGATAGAATCGAAAATGAATACATTTGAGAGAACTTGGGTGTAGCTCCAGTAGGTGATAAGATGATAGAAAGTAAAATTAGGTAGGCTAGCCATGTGCAGCGCAGACCCAGTATAGCACCTATTAGGAGATACGAGTTGGCTTTTGTTAAAGGCTACAAAATGGCAAGGGGTAGGCCTAAAAGGACATAGTTGGAAGTAGTGAGGAAAGATATGGGGACTTGTCGCCACATTAGGGGTATGGCCCTTGATAGAGCAGAATGGCGAACCAAGATTTTTGTAGCCGACCCCAAATAATTGGGAAAAGGCTCTGATGATGATGATGAGAAAATATATTGATGCAATAACACATGAATATGGATAACTTCCAGAACAAGATTTGTTGAAGTGCTCATAGAAGTCCACTAAACCTTTTTTTTTTTTGATAAGCATGTGCATTGAGCAAACCAGGAAGGTGTGGGATTATAACTGAAACCTGAATAAATAAAGACATGAATGGGACTTTCCAGTAGTCTTCCTGACATGAAAAATTAAGTCCCTCTCCATAGTAAATCTAAAATTCACATAGGATATAGATTCTCAGAAAAGTAACTACTAAAAAAGCATAAAAGTTACCAAGTAGATGTGAGCATTAAAATTAACTAAGCTGCATCTTACCTTCCATCAGGTCCAGCCCCAGCTGCAACTGTGTCGCTCACTGTAAGAATTCCTACCTTCACTGGGGCATCTTGAAACTCAGTTAAACTTTCAGTGCTCATTATGCTGGTTGTACTACAGCCATTTTGACCGAATGACAGAGGCCCCAAACTCTCTGGAACAAAAGGTAGAGGTGTGCTGCATATATCTGAAATTAATATGGCTTGAACAGAACTTTTAGCTGGAAGTACTTTTCCCGAGCATGGCAACTCTAATAATGCATTTGCTGACTTCATGCCTAAGAGACGACTGCTCATTTGATGGCCACTGCTCTGGGCAACAAAACTGTAAGCCACATAATCAATACCATCAAACTCTACTCAGGTTTAGCAGAAGGAAACAATACAGTACCAGTAATTCTGTTGTATGGCTGCATTCAATAAATGGAACAGATTATAAGAAACAAGATCACATGAACAGACCCAATTCTTACCCTGGATTGCCAGATCCATCATTATGCTCCCACGTAATTATGGCACGGTGAAATTCTGGTCGAATAGGATCTGCCTTTATAGCCTCTGCAATACGAACTTGCACCCTGTACATGCTCTGCAGATCAGCTCATTTGCAACCGTTCTTTTATAGCTATAAACACATGTCAATCAGTTAAGCAATAACTCAGTAAATAGCTAGAAGTAAGAGGTGTTTCTGGCAAGCAAGCAATGTGGGCCAAAATGTTTTCTTGTTTTTTTCTTCTTCGTTTTTTTTTTTTGAAATTGTTAGATATTCAAGAGGTTGAACCACCCACAATCTGGGTGTTCATGTACAAAAAACCCTTACGGGGCAAAAAATGCTATACAAGATAAAAGACTGTGAAAAGGAAAACTAAGGTGTGGTCTAGTGCTCAAAAAGGTCCTCAAGAGTCCCCTGTGTTCTGCTGTGAAGTGCCGTCCTTAGCAAGGGCATCGACTCCGGTGTTGGCTTCCCTCCAAGTATTCTGCCAAACCACATGAGTATCCCTGTAGAGGTAGAAAATTTCATCACAGATGTGATCCAATCTCCAAGGACGAGATGATTTAGATGCCCAGGCTATGACATTGTCGGAGTTCCCCTCGATAATCAGACTAGCACCCCAGGATGAGTTGAATTTGCGAAGTCCTACTAGAAGGGCTAGGGCATCAGCAACAGTGCAGTTGGTTTGGCCAATGAATTGGGAGGAGAGGAGGGTGGCACTGTTGGAATCACTGAACATGCTCCCCATTCCAGAGGGGTCTAGGTTGACAATGGAGCAACCATCAAAGTTAGGATTGACTTAGCCTTGCTTAGGTGGTCTCCAGAGTGAGGAACGAGAGATGCGGCTGTTCTGAGATTCGGAAGGTTCCTCCAATTGAGATGGAAATCTGAGAGGGGCCATTGTTGGAAGAATTTGGAGTCCTTGGCCCAGAAGATAACCAAGGATTGGACTTTGTATAAAGGCCACTATGATAGTCTTCTCTCCTCAAAATTTCTGTTGTTGCACTCCAACCAGATGACCCAGACAGTGGCAGAAACTGAGGCCCACCAAAGGAAGATTCTAGATCTGGACCACAGTGGAGAGCAGAAAGCTTGGATAAGTTGGGGGACTGAATTTGGAGTCACCCAAGACCAACCAAAAAGCTGAGCAAGTACCCCCCTATGCTACAGTGGATGAAGAGATGGCCATTGGTCTCTTCCTCCTCCATGCACGTGGTACATCTATTGGGTTACTGTAGACCCCTTCTTTGGAGTTGGTAAACTGTCATGGCTCACTTCATTTGATGTTCCTTAGAGGCTTCAGGACCAAACCAGTAGCCATGTTTTGAACTTCATAGAGACAATGAAGAATAGTTTGCAAAAAAAGGATAATTCCCACTCTTGACGGCAGGAACACCCAAAGTATACAACCCATAAACACAAAATTGATCAGGACATTTCCATAATATGGCAAAAAGAATGAATGAGGAGGAATGGACTCAAGGATAGGTGGTCAAGGTGGTGGGGCGCCACAACATGATGTCTTGAGTTCTATTCCTATAACAGGAAGGGTACTCCTTCCCCACTGAACTACTAGGAAAAAGAAAAAAAAAAAGAAAAAAAAAAGGGAACAAAAACGAACAAGAAATAATTGTGAATTGCACAAAAACAAAACATTCTTATAACGAAATTACAACCCTAAAATGTTGGATAGGCAGATGGAAGCAAAGTCTTTTGTACCATGCAGGACAATACTAAACAATGTACTTGAGAATTTCTCAACCCATCTTAAAACTGATACCCATAGTGGTGGATGTACACTTGACTCCATAACTGGAGTTTCACAAGGCAAATGGTAGTTGTTGTATGTTGATGTTACAAGCTCTACTAGTCAGAAGGGTCTGAAGGTTGGGGCTTCAGCTTTGAGGGCTTCGCATATCCATTATCTTAGTGTCAACCTCTCAGGTTGTCCAGGAGGGCTGACGTTCTGGTTCCAATGATGGTCTAGGAACATAGGAGTATGGACATATCAATCGTGGTTCAGTCATTACGTGCATCAATCGCACTTCAAATCAGGAAAGAAAAAGTGTGAAGGGACTTCCTTGGCCGTTCATAAAAATATATATATGCAGTTAGTGCAACTTATAGAGTGCAAGAAGAGAGGCGAGTAGTAGAATTCTATAAATGTCCTTTTTTCAATTATCATGGATGTGAAGGCAGATTGATACGTGAAAACTATAATATATCAGAGATCGATAAGAAGACCTGAAAACAAAGTAACAGATCCCAATTCAGATGTTAACATAATCAAAGAGATACTATAGCTTTATCCTTATCCTTAGCTGTAAAAGCATTTACCGAAACAGCTAAAAGTCCATTTCATTATTTTCCCAAAGTCCATTAGACAACCCACTTTCTTGTGGCTGTAAAGATCTCCTCTGCATGTCCCCAGAAGCTTCTTGGTTACGAAGATGAGTAGTTCAACTGGAGATGAACCCATACACCCTGCAACTCTAGTCACCTTTGGGTGCCAAGGATCATTGCTATACAATAACTATTTTGTTGCCTTTTGAGAATGTCTATACAATAAATATTAAACTAGTAAATATTTAAACAACTAAGATAGACCTGAAAAATAACCAAATTGTTTTGATGCTCGAGCTCTCTGTCAGCTTTGTTTTAGAATGAAAATGTTCCCCTTTTTTTAAAACCCAAATATTACCTTTGGATGCATGATCTGAAAAATGGGACTCGCTAAAGGAGAGGGGGGGCTCTTCCTTAATAATATTGTTTGAAAGAGTTCCCAAGAAGAGAGAAATATGTTCACAAGAGAAGTGGAACACGTTTCCGCTACCGAACCTCTTGAAAGAGTAAGAACACCACCTTAGTTGGAAGATTTTTATAACAAATCACCCCCCTCCCACCCTTCTCCCCCTCCTCCTCTTAATGACGCATGACTTCATAAAACTATAGATAGAAACATCACTTGACCCACAAATGCAGTGAAGTGATAAATGACAAACTCTGGCAAATAAAGGTAACTGCAATTTTTATCTAATAGAGTTCTGCCCAGTTGGCTGTATCTAATAGAGTTCTGCCGAGTTGGCTATGTAACTAAAACTTTAGATCCAATGGCTCCATCAAAAAGATAAAAGCATGTCTTATCACAAAGGGTCGAACCTAACATATGGAGTTGAGTTCACAAATACATTTGTACCAGTGGCAAACGATTAACTACATGAGGTTGATTTTTTCGATTACTATCAATAAGAATCAATTGCTCTTTGCGCCAAACAGATTTTAAGATGCCTATAATGCCAACCAAAGCAGTCAAAGCAACCCTATCCAACATCCCCATTTTTCAAATGTCTTTGATCCATATGCCGGCCCATGATACTAAAAAAAATGTTGTGAAAGTTCCTTTGATTGCATGGGACAAGGTGTGCAAATCCAAAAAGTCCAACTTAGAAGTCCGAAACAAGCTAACCTAGCCCTCCTTGGGAAGTGGTGGCACAGATTTGCCAGACGAGAAGATTAGTTCTTGAGGGAAGTAATCAAAGAGAAGTATGGCCTGGAGAGGTACTGCTGGTTCCCAAGGTGCCCTACTCAAGCTTCATTATATTCAAAAAGCATCGTCTACACTTGGGAAATCTTCAGGAGACATGTGAGATTTAGTCCTAGGAATGGAGAAAGAGTCCATCGATGGAAAGACTTTTGACTAGGAACTCAAACATTGGCTGAATGGTTGCCTAGTCTTCTAAGTGCCACCAAGGATCGAGACATCAGTATCCCTAGGATGGTGGAAAGCAGAAGGGGTGCCGCAAATATGGACTCCAACAACGACGTGGAAGCAAAGTGCCTGGCCAAAATACTTCTAGAGCTTGTGAATCACTTCCTGTCAGTGAATGGAACAAATTGGACTATTTGGGCCCCCTCAACCTCATCACTTCACGGCATCTTCTTTCTTCAAAGTTCTCTCCTCTGAAACCACTAGGCCCAAAGTCTCTAGCCAAGTGCGCGCCGTATAGGTGCCACCTACGGTTCAAGCCTTTTATTGGATCGCGCTGTTGGGTAAAACCCTCACAGCTAACCAACTTTAACAAAGAGGTATCCAGCTTGCAAACAGACGTGTCATGTGCTTGCTAGAAGAAGAAAATTTGGACCCCTTTTTTGGCATTCTATAGTGACCTCTAGTCTATGGTCCAAACTCCTTCAGGAATTTGATAGGCAATGGACCTTCCCCTAGTCCATCATCCAGCTAATCTAAGCCATCCTATCCCCTCCTTACCCCAAGGTTGGCACTTTACTGTGGAGGGCCTTGGTGTTAGCTACCATATAATCTAGTGGACCACATCAAGTCAGAAACTATTTTCTGGGCTAAAAGTAATAGGGTACTCCGTACTCTAGTATATCCCTCCCCCAACCTTCCTTAGCGGCTGGAAGAATATCCTATTCCTCACATTTCCTAGGCAAACCATTGCTTCCCCATGGACACCACAACCACCCAAACCCCCCCCCTCCTCCCCCCCCCCCCAACCAAACAAAATAAAAAAAGGACACTTAGATGGTTTCTCTTTGGGCAACTCGGAGCCCACTGGTATAGGTGATATATGGAGGGACCAATCTGGATAAACACTTCTCACATTCTCACCACTTAAACCACTTATAGACTCATGAACTCTACAACAGCCGAATCGAGCAATCACAGAAGGTCTCCAAAGAGTTTCACATAGCCCTTTCCAGTACCATGGAGATCGTTGTAGAAGGGGACAACAACAATGTCATTGCATGGGCGTCAAGGCAGTGTGTCCCTGGCATCTATTCCCTAATTTTGACTGTATAAACCATCTCTACAGGGAACTAAGTGTGATGTTCTGCCACATTTGTAGAGAGGCAACCAGTCAGCAGATGCATTGGCACAAAAAAGGGCTGTTAGGGGCCTAAATGGATCACATCAAGTCGGCTAAAACCACTCTCTCTACACCCCTTTCTCAACCTCTTTTCCTATCTGTCTTTCTATCTCTGCCTCTTTCCCAACCTCCTCCCCTCTTCACTTATCCTCTCTCTCTCTCTCTCTACCCTCCATCACAAAGGGTAGAGCAACTGTCGATGTAGTTTGCGTGAAAAAGGATTCCTCTCTCTCACTAACAATCTCACTCTTTCTCCATCTCTATCTCTGTTAACCTCCTCCCTCCCCTATTTCTTATTTTTCTTCAATCTAAAAAAGCATAAGGAATTCTTGCTACATTTTTGTAGAGCACCAGGCTTTGAGCTTCCACTGCCCACATCTCATGGGCTTTTTGTAATACTCCCTTTATATGAAATATGTTGCTTCCACTTATCAAAAATAAAAATATTTTACGACAGTTATTATTATAAAGAAACAAACATGGAGGAGGTTTACATGGCTCCCCTATCGGGCCTTTTGAGAGGTAAGATGTGTTGGCTTAAGCGGGAGAATAATAGGTATACAAGATCCCAAGGGTCATACTAAAATAAGAAGCAATTTGTGGCAGTAAGATCGAGCGGAAATGATGAGTAAAGGAAAATGGCTAACATCAGACTGAACTAATTTGATTGAAGCCATTTATGACATTAGTAAAGTTCAGGGAAATGGACCACCCCAGTTATGAACCAATCCAAGATGCAAGTAAAAATTTGAGTTCAAAATTATATGGACATCAGCCGCGATAACCAGGTCTCCATTCATAAAGCCTCCAATCCAATTATAGAAAGAAGCTAATTAAGTATATAATCTGTATGTGAAGTTTAAGGACATACCACACTATATATTAGGCAAGCTAGGCACGGTTGATACCTATTATTGATCTTGAGGGGTAGGATTGTAACTCATATTATAAGGATATTTTAGCATATCATAACTTTTAAGTGCATACATATTGATGAATATTAGTCCACAGCCCATCCAGCGCTTTTCTTTTACTTTTTTTTGGTGTGGGTTGGGGGGGGGGAGGAGATGGTGGAAGAGGGACCATGATTAGATACAAAAAATAGTAGAAGATAAAGGATAGGAAAGAGAGAATCTCAGTGACCAATCTTTCTTATTCATGGATTTCTACAGATTGGACTTTTGACAAAGAGGCTATGTCATTACTATTTTATTTTATTTTTCTTTATTTGGCAGTAGAGATATAGGAAGAGGTAAAGATGGGAAAGAGATTATATAGGGGAGAGAGAGAGAGAATCAAAGGCTCCAATTAAATAGATGCATAAATAATTGAAGGATTGTGGTTCTCTGGTAATGGACGAACATACATTTTAACAGAATTAGAAAGTAGTGTATTTGTGTGTATTTTGTGTATATGGAGATAACATGCCAAAGAAAGATATTGCTTGTTCAACGAAAAGTTCACATGCTGATGAAAGAATATTGCATGTACAAATTAAGACCTTTGGAGCTTAGGGTTCTCCCAGCCAGAAAGGCAACGAATGGCAGGAACAGCCACAAGATGGAAACCTACTATGCAGCTCACAGGATTTCCAGGCAACCCAAAGGCAAGTATCTTCTTATTTGGCTTGCCCTCCATAGAATTAGTGCTAATTACTGCAAAGGTTAGTGGCTTTCCAGGCTTCATCAAGACCTGAAAGGCACAAAAAAAGTGAAAGAAATGGATTAAAAAAAAATGCACAAGATACAAGATAATTCTAACTATCAAGAGTCAAGTGAAGGAAAGCTTCTAATTGCAAACGTATAATTCAAAACCATATGTGAGGAGTTTAACTAGGCAATAATATTACATTGCATTTTTTAAAACTATTAATGATACATATCAAAACAAAAATGATAAGAAACACAACCATGGTCACTGGGTTTTATGCAGGCCGACTTAGGGCACCAAATTTCAGGACCAACGTTCAAAGCTTCAAAGGCCTTTTTTCCCTCATTAGCTGGGCAAATCTGCTCTGCAATTTTAATGTCGTAGAGGTTACAATTCCATTTCCATAATGGGGTCGAGTAGTGATTTCGATATCAGAGCAAAAAATTATGCCTACATGAAGTTAGGGTATCATTTCATGGTTTGAGCTATTTTATTCAGCAAAAGTGTTCGGAATAAATCTTAATCGGAAGTTTTAGGGTTGCATTATCTGAGCGAGGTTATGTCGTTCATGACAGTGATGGGTCCAATGTAGAGAAATGTGAACCCATTCCATAACCAATGGAGAGAGATCTCCCGTTAGATGATCACTTGGTTGGTACTCTAGAAGGGTCAGAACGAGGAATTCAGGTAAATGTGCCTGAAGTTTCAGGTATTACAACTCATGATTTCTTGGATTGGATTGCCAGAGGTGAAACTTCTTTGAGTTAAAAGAATTATCAGAGGAGAAAAGGTAAAATTCATGACTACTCAAATTGAAGGCCATGCCTTAAATCGGCGGTAGCAGTAGTAGGCAGGTTGAGTTTGAAACTGGAAAGACAAAATTGCAACTTGGAAGAAGATAAAGTTGTGTTTGAAATACAAATTTGTTCCATCCAACTATGCACAAGATCTATTCCAGGGATATCACCACCTGTGACAAAAAGAGTTGAGTATGCAAAAATAAATAGACGATTCTATCATTTGATAAGCCGAAACGAGTTCAACGAGAGTGATGATCAGCTTGTTGCAAGATGAAATTAATATAATATATTTATATAATATAATAAAATAAAATATATATTATATAATAAATATTTACAATACAATATATATTATATAATATTTACATTTAATATATAATTTTTTAATAATATTTAAATATTATTTAAATAAATATAACTATACATTTTTAGTCATAATATTAAATAATGCATATATATATTTATATAACATATTTACAAAATATATTTAAATACTGAATAAGTTACCTAACAAATGAAATTCATTGCATAGTGCATTTTAAACATGTTAACCATAGTTAAGGGAACCTTGAGGGTAGGGTGACGATCCTACTCCGGAGCCTCGATCCCACGGTTCCTGCAAGGTATCTTGTAGGGACCCCGGTTTTTCGATTTTGAGATCTCCCTCCCAAAAAATGGGGACCACGTTCCATCCATAAGTAAAATCCAATTCTATTTCAAAATAGATCCCCGCTCCCATCAACCATGGTCCAAGGTTTTGGTACATTAAAATCTTAGGTTTCATATTTGTGGGATCTAATTTCATTAACGAATGATACTAGGTTAGAGATTGTCATTGTCTCAAGTTCCCATTATTTAGGAATCATAAGTTCCTTATTGTAAAATCCAATCCCTTTTTCGCATAGCATAAAATTTCATTATTTTAGATTCTTTTTTTTTGAGAGAAAGTTAACATTGTGTTCCTGGGGAGAGATGATTATATGGATGTGAGAGTTCGAAGTCACCCATACGAGGTCCATTATTTTAGATTCTTAATTTGAACTAGGCATAGTCTAGAGTGACCTTTTGTTTTATTAAGTCTTATTGTGTAAGACATCCCTCTTAGTTGTGAGAATATATATTTCATTTAAAATCTTATATTTATGATGTCATGTTGTTTTAGATTTTTAAAGCACAATGTTGAATCCTCTTAGTTGTGAGATGAGAATATATGTGTTCATTTCAAGCTTTAAAAAGCTTCTTTTACATTTACGAGAGAGAAAGAGAGTGAGAGTAGTTCATCTTGTCCTCTTGCCCCTTCGGAGAGCCAGCCTTTGAGAAACAATAGAAGCAGAGGAGACTACATTCGAAGAAGATGACCCTTGAGTGGTAGGATTCTAGGTTACTGGGGACTCCGAGGGAATGGTGCATGCCGAATTTGTATCAGGGCCTGAATTTGTAGTGGGAGGGACATGCCTTGATAATGGAGTTCTCTGACGAGCCTCATCATCAGCATCAAGGCAGTTGCCTAATGCTTCTAATGCCCCAACATTATCCTCGAGGTGGTCATCATCAGGATGAAAATCCCATCCTTTGTACTTCTCTGCATAGTCTCATCGTAATCTACTTAACAACTTGTCATTGTAGTGAACATAAATCAATGACTCAGAGTGTTGAGCATTTAACTTGTTCCGCTTAACACTGTGAATATAACAATACATACTCTAGCACCTCTCAGCACATGACGAGTTGACACTTTGAGACAACACCTTAATAGCCAGTGAATATAATTTAAGAACCCCACCATCGTATAGATCCCACCACGAAACAACTGACATTGTACCTCTGTAGGAAATGAATGCCGGAAGTAAGACTCCTTTACTACTTACAAAATCATTGATATGTTGTCGTATTCTACCCCTCTCATTCTTGTTTAGGTACAACCTCTCAAGGGCAGCAAGATAAGCCTCTTCTCCCCACCAGGACTTGGCATAGTTAACCATTGTCGAGAGTGATACTTAGGACTTCAAACATATGCCAAACATAGTTAAGAATCTCGATATTAGAACAAGAGGAACCCCGTTATATGGCATACTTAAACCTTGACTCCCTAACCAAGGGAACTCGTACTAGTTCTACTTGACTAGCATATTTTTATGTATAGTGGAGTTTAGATTCCCGTAATCAAAACATTGAACTCATTGACATGGGATATCGCTCCCATAAACCTAAGGATCTCATTCCTTGTCTTGTTCATTGTACGGACGTCGATCATAACCACAGGGAGCTTCCACTTTAGGGCGGTTTGGTGTATCCCGAACCAATCCCGCTCCCGATCTCGCTCATGTCTCCAACAACTATGGTGTTAACAAGCATGGAGAAAAGAAAGTTTGCAAAAGTTTTTCCTGCAAAGCGTTTACATATGTAAATATTTTTCCTGTTACGCACCAACCAAACGTGCCCTTAGTGATAAGTTGAACATGTCAAAGTTATGGAGGGAAAAATTATTTTTATTTTTTATTTTTATTCAATTTTAAAAGTTTTAGGGTTTATTTTTGGAGTTTTTAAGTTTTTTTGAGATTCTAGGGTTTTTTATATTTTCTTTATTTACTATTCATAAGTGCTATTCATGGGTACTGTTCACGCGTTATTGTTCACGAGTACTTATGCATTATTGTGCATAGGGATATTTTTGGAATTATAATATTGTTTAGTGCTATTTTAGAGTCTTAATTGCTTACTTCAGTTTCAAGTTAATTTAGGGCTTCATAGGCTTATAAAAGATTGGATGCCATATTTGGGAGATATATGTTATTGGAATAAATTTTATTTTATGAAAAAAGAAAGTTTTTCTTCTCATGGCTTGATTTACAACAATGTTCTTTCTCCAATATTGCTGATTTTACTTGTTTAAGGTTCAGAAAAGGGTGGATTTAATTGTCCACCCTACTTCTTGCATCACAAAGGCTGGGTATTCTACATATCATGTGGAGTTTTATGCTATTATGCAAGCACTCTGACGAAATTAATAGGTGTCCAAGACTAGGTAGTGGAATTTAAAGAATGAAAAAATAGGATTATTTGGGGATAAATTAGTTAAAGAAGAAAAATGAAACTCTGAACATGAGGACAATGTTATGTGAAATGAGATGACTGACTATATTAAGAACAATGTTTAAAATGCGGCCGCATCGCCACATACACAGCCGCATCAGGCGCTACGCGCTGGCCAACACATCCCACATGCCTTCATATGAGGTTTGGAGAGATGCGCCCACATATGCGCTGCACTCTCCGCATCAGAGCTGTGCATCCCGCATTGAGCGCATCAGGCTGCATGATTTGTCTGCCATTTTTTTAGAAACTGAACCCCTCAACAGGGGTAATAAGGTCATTTTGACCTTCGAAAATGGAGGAAAAGGGTTTGGGGGGGTATTAAATCCCCCAAACATCATTTTTCAGCCACATCCTTGGCTTTATTTGGATCGATTGAATCAAAAAATAAATTTTGGGTGGGAATTTTATTTGTTGAAGTTCTTCGATTTGTGTATTTGTTGATTTTTGGTTGTTGATTTGAATCTTTTGGGTGTTGATTTGAGTAATGATGGTTGTATTAACTCTTCTTGAGCTTGACTTTTTAAACTCTTTAATCTTCATGGACTTTTAGCTTGTAGTATTTTGCCATCTCAACAAAAGTATGCCTTAGATTATTACATAAAATTAATATGATGAATTATAAGCTTTCAGGAACACATGTTGCCATGGATAAAAGACAAAGCATGAAAGAAGACAACTTGTTACGAGAACCACAGAAGTACAAGAGTACTTCATGACTAGATATTTCATTTGCAGCGAAACAGGTCTATCAATTTATGCATATACCCACATCATCTCATATAGAAGCCTTAAAAAGATTAATCAAATACACAAAAGGAACAATCACCCATGGCATAGTCTGTCATAAATATGATGCGTAGAATCTGCAAATTGAATTGGTAAAGGGGTATTAAGATGTTGATTGGGCTAGTGACCCAGATTCAAGTACGTCAGTTTCCGTATTGTATTTACCTTGGGAAAACTTCATATCATGGAAAAGTAAGAAAAGGAAGACAACAGTAAGGTCAAGTACTGAAGCTGAATATCTAGCTTTAGGAAGTATTATATTAGAGCTATTAAGGATCTAAAGTCTTATGACCACATTGGCCATGAAAATTCAAAGATCCACAGTGTTATTTATATGATAACAAGAGTGTCTTAGCCTTGGAAGCAAATCCAGTATTTCATGATAGATCTAAACATATTCAGATTGAATACCATTTCATGCAGGGAAGGAATGAAGCTGAAGAAATTGAACAAGGTCCGTGGGAACAGAAGATCAAACAACAGACATTTACAAAAGGGTTAACAAGGGAACAACATCATTATTTTAAGGATAAGTTGTATAATTAAACATGACGTACAACTTGAGGGGCAAGTGTTAGTCATAATTGGTCAGGGGTATATATGGTGCTGTAACTTATTCTTGTAATTGTAATTCAATATTTAAACGTGATGTACAACTTGAGGGGGAAGTGTTAGTCATAATTGGTCAGGGGTATATTGGTCATTTTATATGCTGCTCTAACTTATTATTGTAATTGTAGCTCATGTTCACTGCAAATGCACAAATATGTAATTTTCAGATTTATTTATACCCTTATCTAGTCCTTAATTAATTATGGTAGAAACAATATAATTATATATCTTTGAGTGCAGCCCCTCACACATGAATGAATTAGGGGTCACATCATTCTTCTATGACTTCCTCTCCATCCATATCTACCTGAACCAAAACTTGGTCTTCTCTCTCTCAAGTATTCAAGGTGACATTTTAACAATAATTACATTGGATTTAGGGCTAGGGCATCCAAATAAAGCCTATAAATAGGGGTTGATTCTTCTTTAAGAACATTATTCTTTGAGAATTCTAGTGAATTCTCAAGAATTCTCAGACCCATTGAAGCTATGCTTCCTAGCTTCCATTATATTTTTCAATCAAACTATTGGAGTAGTACTTTTTAGTCTTTCCTTTTGTTTGTTCAGAATCAGCATTGGAAGCTTTGACACCTTCCACACCAAATGAACTAGTCTAACACTTACCTACACAGACATATGAAGGATCGGGTTTACATGCAAAGTAAGATGAAAAGCTATCATTAGTAATGCCTTGTCAGTGCTTAGTGTCTATATCCCCTTATAAAAATTATCGTTGTAAGAAAACAAGCAAATTACAGATTCCCAAAAAAATGCATAGGACTATGCATCTGATATGCTAGATGGGCTTTAGAAGTTTTTTGGAGCTTACATGCTACATAGACATCAGAATTTAATATTCGTTACTACCTTACCTATTCAAATAATTTAGTGAAGTATAGTTATTTTGTATAATTGATCTCATGAACATATTTACAATGTCTCCAAAAGGACTTTAAAATATTCTTGTACGGATTTTACAGTGTGCACCTTTAAGCCTGACTGCCCACGTAGCTACTTTTTGCAGTTCAAAATGAGGTCAATAAAGATCAAATGTGATTCGAGGGAAATTCGGAAACAGCCACCCATCATGAGGATGGTTGCATTCTCCTATCTTTTCTTTTCCTTTTCCTTTTTTTTAAAAAATGTCAACCTTGCAGATTAGCCATAAAAACTTCTGATAATCTCGAATGGACAATATTTGAGTAGACAATAGGATCTTGACTGAAAACTCAATAATGTAGTGAGCTAATGGCAATGCTACTCTCATTTATGGTAACATCAAACAGAACATGGACACAAACTTGTGAGCGATAAGATATGTTGGCACATGAAACAGTCTCTTGATATTCAAATTGCCGTAGTTCTACATCTTTCAAAAAAAAACAACAGAACCATAGCATGCAAAAGATACGCATCATGAAGTAATAATCATTGCTCCCTAATCTAAGGCATCAAGCAGTGTTTCAAAAAGCTCTAGGTGACACCTAGGCGGTCGGGGGGGTCCAAGCCACCTAGAACCTGGGCAGCCCAGTAGAAATTTTTCTTTTTTAGGGTTTTCTTTCTCTAAAATAGCCTCTAATGGGTTTTAGGTTTCAAATGAATCTAAAACCCACAATTTTTCCCCTTTAGTATTAAAATAATGACCCAAAAATACCTTCAAAGAGCCCCATTTCTGCCCCTAGGCGGGGTGCATGCCCTAGGCGGGCGGCCGCCTAGGCATGTTCAAGTGGGCGCCTAGGCAGGTTCCCGAGCGCCTAGGCGGGCGCCCAAGGATATCTGCCTAATTTGGCTGCCTAGGCCTGGGCAATACGCCCAGGCCTTCTGGACCGCCCAGGTGGCTGCCCAAGAGCTGGGCGGTCCGCTTTTTAAAACATTGGCATACGGTGACCAAGAGATGTTGGCACATGAAGCAGTCTCTTGATATTCAAATTGCTGTAGCTCTTCATCTTTCAATAAAAAACGACAGAACCATAGCATGCAAAAGATAGGCCATGAAGTAATAATCATTGCTCCCTAATCTAGGGCATCCAGTGACAAAATTAATGATGAACTGGATTAGTATCATTTGTATTCTTACAACTAATCAATAGAACAAATGAGACAAAATATTCAGGCTGATAAAAGAAGTGTTTTCATGAATGCAAACAGGCTAAGCATGTATATCATTGAGAACTAAGAGATAAATATGTAAGAAGTTCAGTCAACTCAAGTCACTCGAGTCAAGTCAGATCAAAGAAGTCCTACCTTTTGATTCTGTTGTTAGTGACTTATGAAACAGGACATGTAAGTTACAGTTCAAATAGCTCGAACTTCTTTTTATTTCTTTAGAAGTTGCCTGATATTTTCTGATCCAGGTAACTTCATTCCCACACATACTTCTTTTAATTTTTGGATGAACCAAAACACCAAGGATATGCATGTTAAAACCAATAAAATGGTCTTTCAGTTACCTTGTTGAAATATATGGTTCCCCGCTTTTCTAACAAAGGCTTGACAAGATCTCTGTCTCCCATGGAAACACCTCCAGAAGATAGAAGAATATCTGCCCCAGCAGAGATAGCTTCATCAAGAGTCTTCTCAAGATGTTCAGCATCATCACCAGCAATGCCCAAATCCAATATTTTACAGTTCTGCTGAGAAGCAGCAGCAAGTAGCATGGCACGGTTGGAATCTCTAATCTGAAAAGGAAAATGAAATTCCATCTCAAATGGTACATCAAAACATTTTCACTTTGAGACATAGTGGACATAATTTTGGTCGAAATTTGGTATTACTGATTAGTTCAAAGAAATCCAAGTGACATTGCATTAGTGGATGTTATCAAGCTAAACTATTACCTGGCCACGGCCAAGAACGCGAGTTGCTGGCTCCACAAGCTCATCTCCTGTAGACAAGACTGCTACAGTTGGCCTCGGATAAACCTGAAAATATTTTTCATTAATGAGAAACTTTTTCATAAGAGATAGCAACTAACAAAGTAGATTACCTTTACCATCACCATCCCCATCGAGGCAAGTAGACCAATCTTTGCGGTACCTATATGCTCGCCCCTCCTTAATATAGTTGCACCTTTCTCAATGTCACACCCCTGATCAGTTAATAACAGGTACTTTTCTCAGCTTCTATATCCAAGCAGAAATAAAAATGCCAAGGATTTTACAGTGTAATTTTAGTTTAATCACCAGGCTGAAATAAGGTTATGAGAGACCTAGCTTTTACATCCCTTGGGTATCATAAAACCCTTGAGAAACACATAATAAAAGCTGAAGATATATTTTAGGAAACAGTTTTTGAGAACTCCCAAAGCCCAGGATTCCATTTTATCCTTAAAATTCAAGTTTATTTTTAGAATTTATAAAATATCTCAGCAAACCTAAGCGCAAATGCAAACCCATCCAGGTTCATATTTTTGCAGATCGATGTAGTCCTCCTAACATTTCAACTCACTTTCTATGGAAGTAAAGTTGTAGACTGAAAATAGCCATTATTTTCTCCCAAATCACTCCAGGACACCAATATTGGGACAATTCAGGCCAGATATAACAAGCTCCTTACCAAACTAAAGTTCCAAGTTCATACTCTGATAAGAATTTGAACAAGAAGATAATGGCTTGAACGAATATCCAAAGAATAAGCATGGGAAATATATATGTTCAATTGATCAGGTCAAGAAAGTAAAGAACATTACAAACAGGAAAAAACATATATTAACGAAATTTCAGAAATCGTCCACGAGAAAAGGAGCAGACTGATTCCATAGCAATGGCCTAGGTCAATTCGACCTTTTTCACCAAGATGAGTTAAATAACGTGCCACATCTTAACCTTCTGAACAAGGAGAACCATGTATACTAGAGTCTATACAACCAAGACTAAGTCCAAATGAACCATAAGTGGCGCAGACCAAGTGGCGTAGACCTAGTAGCTTGAGCTAGGGTTTTAACAAAGAAAGAGATAAGGACGATCCAGAAATAGTTCATCATCATCATCATCATTATAGCCTTTTCCCAATTAATTGGGGTCGGCTACACGAATCTTAGTCCGCCACTCTACTCTATTAAAGATCCAGAAATAGATAAAGATTAAAAACCCAGAGATAAAAGGAGCACTTGCTGCTCTAGGGTTTCTGAATAAAAGTCCATAACCTGATCCACCATTATGATTGAGTGCATCCTTTATATAAGAAAACCCTAAACAAGACTTAATCATGGCCATTCATCTACTCTAATCATGATCATTTAGTATAAAAGACTTTAAGTGAATAAAAAGACATAAAAGACTCTAGAAATGACTACTTATGCCCTAAGTAAATAAAAAGATTCAAGAAATAAATAAAAATTGGGCTCAATGCTTAATTTGCCCATTTCTAACTTACAGCTTATCTCTCTTGTCTAGCTACTCGTGAGCAGTATTCTGGGCTGCATCAATCCCCCCTTCCTCAAAAGAATTCGCCCCTCGAATTTGGCGGCTCATCATCGAAGGTATCACCACAATATGGAATGAAATACTTGACATTAAAAACATCGGAAGTGTGAATATGGCTTGATAGCTTTAACTGATAGGTATTGTCATTGATCTTCATCAAATTTTTGAACGGCCCTACCTTGACAAGGCTTGAGATCTTGACATGCCATTTTACTGTAGTCCCCATAGACATTGGATATTTGGATTAACTACATTTTGGACCCATGGAGAATTGCCGTACTTGTTGTACTTAAGCACAACACATTGGGTCCCAAACATATCAGAGAATACTCTACCATGAATTTTGAAGCGGCCCAAGATTAATGATGCACAACCCCCGTCATTTCCTTCAATTTGCATATAGTGATTAGATATAGAGGTTCTCCAATCAAAACAAAATACTGGTTGAACATCATGAATCATATAAGCAACCCAACCATTCAATGGCCAGCTTCTATATTGAATTCACTAGCAAAAATTTCATAAGAAACTATTCGCAAACCCTTGGGGCGCACCTCACATGGTGATCCATATTCAGGCATGACATCAAGAAAACCAACATCCTTATTGCCACCGTCATCCGCTTGATCCTCCCTTTTTTTGCATTGTTGTTCTCCATAGAGAATATCACCCATCAAGTCATCATTAAAGATGGGATCACTATCAAAGACATGATCACCATCTCCATCAAAAGGTTCCTTGCAAAAGATTGGATCACCATTAACGCTATGATCACACACTTCTTTCCCAACACCCAAATCTTCATCCAAATACTTGTCAAAGACTAGCAGTGAGTCCCAACCAATAACAAGCTGATCTTGAGAACCATTTGATAAGAAAAACGTTTCTCCATGGTTTTCCTCTGCGGGATCTCAACCTTGAGACCGGTTTCCCACCTCCTACTATCCCTATCTATACGATGCACTACCTCTCTCCTTGGAGCTTAATCATGGAAGGGATTTATAGATTCATTTACTCAATCTCATACTCCTGAGATGGGGCTTCCATCAGCGCCAAACACATAGATGGGGTTTCGACCAATCTCCCTAGATCTGCAATCTCTTCTCACGAACTAGCAACAAAGCCTTCTATGGTTGTCGCTTTTCCTCTGCGTGGAGGCATGGTTGTTGATCTAGGGCACAAAAGCACAAAAATCGGCACTACAATACCATGCTACAATAACCTGATACAATACCTTCTTTACTGATCATCAGACTCTGGTACCAACTTGGCACAAACCTAGTAGCTTGAGCTACAGTTTTAGCAAAGAAGAAGATAACGAATATCCAAAATTAGAGAAAGATTCAGAAACCAGAGGTAAAAGGAGCACTTGTTGCTCTATGGTTTTGAATAAAAGTCCATAGCATAACTCATCATTATGCTTGAGTACATCCTTTATATAAGAAAATACTAAAAGCCTTAATCCATATACTCTAAGCATGGCCTTTTATTATAAAAGACTTTCAGTGAATAAAAAGACATAAAAGTCTTTAGAAATTACTACTTATGTCCTTAAGTAAATAAAAAGAATCAAGAAATAAATAAAAGACATAAAATGATAGACTCAATTACTAATTTGCCCTTTTGCGGTTCCTCCTGTAAACTTTAAGCTTATCTCTCTTGTCTAGATACTCGAGAGCAGTATTCTGGATAGCATCAATAAGGGTAGTCCCAACCACTTTAAGCTCATTGATTTAGCAAGAGTGATCTTTGTGGAATCAAATAACGGACCTTAAAAAAATAGGCTATCCCAATTTCCAAAATAGAAGACATCTCCAACATGTTATTGAGGAGCCAAACAAAGTACATAGAGTTCGAACTTTGGAGTTATTGAATGTGGGACAGTCATCCATAAGACAAATCCGGAACTAAGAAGCAATCGAAATAGTCAATAGCTAGTTCTAAAACTTCCAATAGATCATACAGTACAAAGTGCAATCCAAGCATACACAAGTAAAAGAAAGTAAAAAATCTTGTAAGCCATGTTTGCCATAGCATAAGCTATATGTCATAGTTAAAAGCAGATGGCAGATAGGCAATTTAGCATAGCCAAACCCTAAATCTCGAGGATATATAAATGTCTCCAACGCAAACACATGGATGCAAACATGCTTCCTTTAATAGTTGGTAGGTCCTACATATGATAAATCGGTTCCTTTACAGAGAATTCAACACTTGCACTATTGGATGAATATGTTGAGTCAAGGTTGGAAAATTCGCCTGCTCGAGCTGCCAGAGGCCTTGGGCGCATCGCCCAGGCCTAGTCGGGCAGGAAGGGGCCATGTCACTATTCAGGCAGCTAGGCAACCGCCTAGGCGGCCCACAAAAATTTCGAGAGAGGCACAAAAAAATTCCCCTTGAATAGGGGCATTTTTGGTCTCTCTATCCCTCGAAGCCTTGTGCTAAGTCCACGGAGGTTGTTTAACCGCCCAAAACCCTTGGAGTACCAACTTCAACCAAAAACACGCTCAAATCCAGATTTCTTATGAGAAATCCAAGATCGAACAAAAATCTAAAATTTTCAATTTCTTGCGAAATCGAAAGGCATTTGCACCTAATCTTTTGAGGGCCTGAAGCGGTTATCAAAAGAGGTCATTGGCAACCAAAGCCCACCTTTTAGCTCGAAGGATTCTGTTTTAGAGGTTAGAGATTTTCAAGTTTTGGATTAGGGTTTTATGAGCAATTATATATTACTCATAAGATATTTTTGCATATTATGTTTTTCTTCTTTTTTGTTTGAGGTATTTGTGATTTATTTCATCTTTAGAATGTGGATTAGTGTGGTTTTGATGTGCTTTAACTTTGTTTACAAATTTGGATTACGATTTGAAACCCAAAGTTCAATAAACGTAACCCAAATCAAACCTGATTCTCTCTTTACCTTTTCTGTTCATTATATTTGTGTTGTGATTTTTTTAACTTTAGTATATGGATTTGTATGGCATATGGAAGGGGCCTTGATATAGCTAGCAATGAGGATTGGTGAAACAGTTTTCTTTATGAGTTCATCATGCTTGTTTGAAACATTTTATGCTTTTTGTAAAAAGACTTGACACTTTAATATTTTCATCATTTTATGAGTTGTGGTGATTTCTATATATGATTTTCTTTAGTGTTTGACTATTTAATACAATCTATGATTTACGAATGCATGGGTTTACTGTTTGGTTTCTTTTTTTCTTTTTTTTTTTGAAATTAGGTATTTTAACTCATATACAAGGGTGTTTGGTATTTAACCTAACCATAGTTGTTGGAAACGCCTGCGAACCTGAATCGTTAGAGGAACCGGAATCGCGGCCTGCTAGAAGATTCCTATCTTAGGAATCGTTGTCCGTACAATAGGAATGGCTAGGAACGAGATTCCTAGTTTTTGAGAATCGTGTTTCGACCAAAATAGATTCAAGTTTCATCCACCTATGGAATCGAGATTCTGTCCTCCTTGAAATCGGGATTTCCAACCCCCTAGAATCGACACTCCAAGAGTCAAGATTCTTTAATATGCAGAATCGAGTTTCGACATCTATGGAATCGAGTTTCTGACATATGTGGAACATAGATATGTTGTTATTTCAAATCGTGATTCCAACATATTTGGACTCAAGTTTTTAAAGTATATAAATCAGAGATCCATACCAGTTTGAGATCGAGATTTACAATAATATGGACTATGGAATATGTTTGACGACCCCTAGCAGGAATCAAGATTTTATTTTTATGGAAAACGAAGCCACGAGCACATCTTGAGCCTCATCAATTTTAGAACCTATATTGGATGTCTCTCATTAGAAGGCTTCCCAAATTTTATAGTGATTGTGTTGACTATTGAACTTATGGTCATTATATACAAAAGACAAGTATTCCTAAATTGTGATTTTGAATTCATTATTATAAAGACAAAATAGGATTATGTCTACACCATGCTTTTACTTTTAATTGTATGCGTTGTATTTATCAATTATATTTTAAATTTAAAGTAAAGGCCATCCAAGGTGGCACAAGTAAAATAATGAAACCCAGCAACCACAAGACGCATTCGAAGGAAGATTTCTACTCCAATTGACATGGAAACAAGATTTAATCCTCCCTAGAATCCAAATTCGATATATTTGGAAGCATCTACCTGCAATTAATGGGCTCAAGTTTTCAACGATGTGTTGGATAGAGATTCTGAAATTAAGGAATCGAGTTTCCTTGGTTCCGATAAATGGTTTCTAAAGATGTGTTGAATCAAGATTCCGAAATTAAGGAATCAAGTTTCCTTGGTTCCGAAAACAAGTTTCTAAAGATGTGTTGAATCGAGATTCCGAAATTAAGGAATCAAGTTTCCTTTGTTCCGAAAAACGGTTTCCGTGGAGATTCCTTAACGGAAATGCGGAATCGGGTTTCGGAACCGGAAACGCGAGGTCGGTAGAGAGATTCTGGTAACTATGAACCAAACCCTTAAAAAGAAAGAAAAAGACATTTGGGCCCCAGATTAGGCGGGCCCTCATAACCTAGGCACTGCCTAGCGAGTTTTCCAACCTTTTGTTGAGTACCACACTCTAGGCACATGTTACAAAAACCCACACTTAAATGAATATGTTGAGACAGAGAAGGAGCATGTGAAGAGATAATTTCCCATCAGGAATCACCTAAAGACCATGACATCCTTCCCACAACTGAGCCCACATGGCATCCATGTTAAGAAATCAGGGTTGACTCAACTTAATCAATTCGGTTCATTGATGTTCCAACATCAAATGTAGGACTCTTAGACTTTCTGGACCAAAGCTTGAGAAAACCAGATTTAATTCACTGTATTCTTTGAGTATTTCAGGAGGTTGTCAATACTTCTACAATCAGGGCCACCATTTCGCCTGCATATGATTTTCCTTTTTAGGTGGACCTAAGACTTGAAGAAGTGAATCCCAAGCGACACAAACCGAAACCCAAGGAAAGATAAGGTGCATTTGGACCCTCTTCAGCTCCTATACCTTCCGAGATGGATTCCCATAACCCAAATACCTCGACTTTTGCAAACTGATACATTCTGTCCTAGCTTTCGAGAAACATCATCTACGATTTTGTGGATGGGATTGCCCCGAAACTTCAGGCGAATGATTACCATTACTCCAAAGTTTTTCACATAATCATTTTGTGACATGGGACCCAAGAAAATAGACATTTCAGATTAGGGTGATAGAGAATTATGATAATTATCAGCACATACTTGTTAAACTGGATGTAATATATGCAGTAAGTACCTAAAATTTCAACCAATAGTACTGCCTCAACAAAGAAAAATTCAGCAAATAGAACTGTCAATTCCTTCCACTTATTCTGAAGATTTCTGTAACATGGTGGTTATTGCAAGTTCAACAACAATCTGAACTTTATCAGAATAGAATCAAATTTCCATATAAAGAACTAGAAGGACAGGCAAAGTTAATGAATAATACCACAGGTCGAATATCCTGGCCCGGGTTGGCTGCCACCAATATTCTGACCCTTTTTAAACCATCTGGAGTGTCTTCGATTTGTTCAGTATCCTCAACTTGTACAACAGCATCAGCACCATCAGGTACAGGCCCTGATCAAAAAACTCAGTCAAAATAGTCATAATTTAAGAAAATCAATAAATATGAAGGCCAATGTCCATCTCCATATATACAAGAGTAACTAAATAATGGTAATGCATTCAGTGTATGCCTTCGAAAGGAGGAGACCAAGCAACAATGTTTTTCATGGCACACTCACGAAGAAAAACAACTCTTAAGATATACTAGTTATTACAGACACGAGCCACAACGGTTAGCCATGTGAGACCAAGCAACAAGCCCCATAACAACCAAACAGTATCTCATTGCAGCACTTCATGTCACAGGTGATTAAGACTATCACCATAAATTATCATTAAAGAAACACAGGCAGTGACTGAGATACATAACTGTTCTCTTAGCGAGGAACACATTTTATTTTAACTGCATTGAACACTTTGATGTTGGCCTTTAAAAGCAAATAGTGATTTCACAAGTTTCAAGTACAAAAAGAGGAGACAAACTCCTGGTCATTGTAGCAATCATTAATGGGTCATTTGCGACCTAGGATATGCAAATCCTTCTCTCGCATATCCAGGTTTTGATGGCCTAAGGTCGTTTGGATGTATTTTTGGAGATACTATCTTAGATATCCACATCCTCAAAACCTCTCATATCCAGCATTTGCTGATTCCAAAAAAACTTGGAATGAGAAAATGCAAGGTTTTGAGAAAGCTAGCTTTTGCATTGGAGCGCGTGCCTCCTCCCCTTTTTCTTTCTCACTCCTCATAATAATGATATTATTCATTAACATTTATTATAATTATTATTATTATCATAAAATATCATCAACATTATTAATATTTTTTTGAGAAAGTTAACTTTGTATTACTGAGAAGTGATAGATTACAAAGATAAGATGATCCGAGAGCACCCTCATGGCGTGTCTCTCGGTAAAAAAAGCGTCAACCAGCCATGTACAAAAAATGGGCTTATAGGACCCCGCCCGACTACAAAAATTTACAAGAAGTTTTCAAAAAATAAACCAGGGCTGATAGATTTAGCTGAATACAAAAAAGTCTATGCAGTGTGCATGTGGTCCAGAACAAAAAAGGAGTAGGACCAGGCGTGTTCTTCTACTCGGATTCTAGCTCCCTCTTTCGCCATGAGATCTGCGAGCTCGTTGGACATCCTCAAGATATGCTTCCAAGAGACGGCTGTATCCCTGCAAATGTTAGCAATTTCATCAAAAAGTGAGGCTAGGTGCCATGGTGGTGAAGTCGTAACAGTTTCCCAAGAGAGAATATTTTGTGAATCTCCTTCCACTAACAGGTGTGGACCCAATGACCGGTTGAAGCTTTTCAGACTCAGTAGTAGGGCCATGGCTTCTGCGTAATGAGAATCATTATGGCCAAGATGCTCAGAGTAGGTAAAGAGGATTTTGGGATGATGGTCTCTAAAGACGCCCCCAGCTCCTGCGGGGCCTGGGTTCCCTAAGGAAAAACCATCAAAATTGAGCTTGATGGTGCCTTTTGGTGGTGGCAGCCAGTTGTTTAGTCTTTTAGCCTTGCGCGATTGGTGGCGGAGGATGTTTCTTCATTGGCTGAGGAAAAAGTTCCCTGATATGCCCGAGAACACCTTGTGGTTTGAGGCCCAGAAGGTTGCTAGAGAAGTTGCTTGTAGAAGAGTGCTGATATGTAGAGTTTGTGACCTTGAAAAATTCTGGTATTTCTTTCCACCCAGATTACCCATATGGAAGCGGCTATGGTAGCCTTCCACAGGGTTCTTCCAACCGTAGGCCGATGTGATCCAAGATCGTATGAATTTAGGGCCTTGACCGTTGGGGCATGACCCATTGGATACCAAAGAGTTGCAACACTTGGCTCCAAAGTTCGTGAGCAAAAGTGCAGAGAATAAAAAGGTGGGGATTGGATTCCTCCTCACATTGGCACAAGGTAGATCTATTGGGGATTGAGATCCCTCTCTTTTGGAGTTGGTCCACTGTGAGTGCCCTTTGGGAGCAAGCAATCCAATTGAAAGTTTAAACTTTGGCTGGGGCGATGGTGGACCAGACTTTCGACAATACCGAGGTGGGATTCAGAGGAGAGGTGGGGGGTTGGGTAAGGCTCTTATAAAAGGAGGCTACCGTGAAGAAACCTGAAGGGGCTAAAGTCTAAACCATAGCATATCTCCCATGTGTTCAAATGAAGATCGAGTGTAGGACTGCCAAGAGTGACTGGAAGTGTTTCCTCTTCGAATAGGTTTCTTCTGAATGATGGGTTCCATACTCTTCGGCCCCCTGACAATACCATTTCCTCAGCAATAGTAGAATCTTTGTTTGAGGCTAGTGTGTAGAGGGCTGGAAAGACTCCACAAAGTGGGGTCTGTCCCAGCCATAGATCTGACCAGAAGTGCACTCTTGTACCTTCTCTTGAATGAAATCTGATGTACCTTTTGAATTGTGAGAGGGAGGAGGCAAAAGATTTCCACGCTCCTGAGGCTCTATGGAGGTGTCTCCTTTCGGGATCCTACATTTTCTACGTAAGCCCTGGGCCCAAAGAGAGTCTGGCTGAGTGGCTAGACGCCACCACCATTTCCCTAGGAGTGCCAAATTGTGTTTTCACCCGAATCCCTAGTCCTCCCTGGTGTTTGGGTAGGCAAATCTTATCCCATGATACTAGGTGAACTTTGGTCTTTTCAGCATGCCCTGACCAAAGGAAGTTTCTCATGAGCTGATCCAGGCAATTGGCCACCAAAGATGGCATGTGGAATAGGGACATGAGATAAACTAGAGAATTTGCCAGGGTGGCTTTGATCAGGGTCTCTACCTGCCAAAGAGAGGTATCTACTTTTCCACCCTGCCAAACGCCTATCAACCCTGTCTATTACAAGAGACCATTGTCACTTTTTTGGCTTCCCCAGTCTCAATGGAAGACCTAGGTAGGTTGTGGGGAGATCCTCCACTTGGCACTCCCAATTAGGAATGATCGCTCTTATTTCTGCATTCGTTTGAGCAACTCCCATCATATTAGATTTTTCCATGTCAACTTTGAACCCTGTCGCTACTTGGAAGCATTTAAGAAAAAGCTTGAGGGTATCAACTTCTCTAGGAGAGACGTCAAGGAGCACCAGGGTGTCATCTACATATTGCAGGTGAGGCATTGTTGGGCCATGGGGGCTGCTCTTGAAGCCGGAAGTAAGTACATAGAAAGAAAAACAGAGGAAGTAAGTACATAGAAAAAAAGTCCTAAAAAATGTTATTGAGATACACATATTTCATGTTCAGATGGATATAAACATGTCCATACGAGTAATCCAACTGGAAATGTGACTGGAAACTTATGGTACAAAAACTATTAAAATCTTCCAGTACATAAAAGTTAATGAAACATTGGTAGAAAAACTATCAAAAACCTCAGTATATAAAAGTTAATGAAACATTGCAGCACACAGTTATATAACTCAGAATGTACTCTTTTCCAGGAATGACCTTACCTCCAGTAGTTATATAAGCAACAGTTCCAGGAGTGATTATCATTCCCTCAGCATCATTCCCAGCTCTTGCTTCAGCGATCACAGGATATTCACCTGGACCATCAGCCGCAACAACTGCAAAACCGTCCTGCAAAATATGTCATAAGTCGCAGACATTCTCAATGATATATAAGAAGTACATCATAGAGAGAGCAAGAGAGAGAGATTCTTGCAAATTCAGGAAATTATAGTATATCAAAAGCTTTACAACTTAAAAATAAGAAATTTTAATTCCTATTTTGAATAAACATGACGATTAGAAACGACGAAATACCAATGATTCTAGCACTCTTCACTCATATTTTTGAGAGATTTTATTTTCGTTTTTTGAAATTGATGACAATACATTACTTTATAGATAATAAAAGTGAGGGGGGAATGAGGCAACCAGGTCAGGTGCTGTGTTACTCACACAAAAAGTACATACCAGAAAAACAAAAACACAAAAAAAGCCTCTTTTGTGCAAAGAACTAAGGCCTGTACATGGGTCTAAATACAGTTATGAGAATGATAAAATACAGAAAGAAAATTAGAGTCAAAGGAGATATGGGCAGAGAGGAGGTACAGAAGAAAATGAAAAGCATAGAGAGGAGAATATTGTTGCTTTTTTTTTTGGCAGGGGACGGGGTGGGGAGGAGGGAGAGGGAAAGAGGTAGGTTGGGGTAAGGTGGGAAAAAGGTGATGAAATAAAAACCTTCAACAATGGTTTTTGTTATAATACCAACCCACACCTCAGACAAACGAATGAGTTGAGAAGACGAAATGTCCCTTCTAGACAACAACGATCCCCCAAACAACCCCATCATCCAACCCAACCCATCAGCCAACCCTTTTCCACAGTAATATCCCATCAACAACCCCAACCACAATCATCTAGATCTTTCCACCCTGCAACTCCAGCCATCCCTACAAACCAAGTAACACCAATCTAGACCAGCAGAAAACCTACCACTGCCAAAGCCAAACAACAACTATTCCCAGTTAATTCACCCAAGAAAAGTGCCCCATATCACCCAGAATTTGCCAATGTGGATCCACATCACACTCTCTCTCTTAACGAAGCTAACCTTTAACCCACCTACTCTTTGCAGAAACAAGCCTCCAATCAGGCCTATAATGATCCCGATGGCCAAACTCAAGAAAGTCCAATAATTATCATCATCATCATCATCATCATCAAAGCTATTTGGGGTCAACTATACGAATTTTAGTCTATCATTCTGCTCTATCAAGGGCCATATCCTCAGTGAGGCCAAATGTCCAGATATCTTCCTCACTGATTCCAACCATATCCTTTTGGGCATAGCCCTTGCCCTTTTTGAGCCTTCCACTTCAACTAACTCACACCTCCTAACAGGTGCTATACTAAGCTGCGCTGCACATGAGTTCCTCTAAATGTTTCATTTCGAATTCTATCCCTTCTTGCCTTGCCACTCATTCATCTCAACATACTCATCTCAACTACACTCATCCTATGGGTATGTTCCTTCACTGCCCAACATTCCCCTCCTAAAAGCAAAGTTGATCTCACAACTGTCCTATAGAACTTGTCGTTCAGCTTTATTAGTATGTGGAGATCACATTGAACTCCGGCTGTACATTTCCACTTCACCTATCGAACTCTAATTCTATGTGCAATATCTTCCTCAATCTCTCAATTTTCCTGAATTATCGACCCAAGATATCGAAAGCGCATTATTTTTGGTATTTCTTGGCCATCAATCTTAACTACTTCCTCATCTGTCTAATCTTATTATTACTAATCTTGTATTCCATATACTCTTTCATAGTCCACTGAATGTTAAATACTTTAGATTCTAAAGCATCCCTCCAAAGTTCTAACTTTGTGTTGACGTCATTCCGGGTCTCATCGATCAAAACTATGTCGTCCACAAACAATATACACCAGGGTACCTCATTTTGTAGGTGCCTAGTTCAGACGTCCATAACTAAGACAGAGGTATGGGTTCAACACTGACTCGTGATGTAGACTCATTGTCGCTGAAAACTCACTTGTCTCTCCACTAGTTATTGGCATACTAATTAGTGCTCCTTCGTACATATCTCTCACCAACTCAATGTAGTGTTTGGAGACTCCTTTCTTTCCAACATCCACCAAAGTAAATCTCGAGGTATTCTATCATGAGCTTTCTCTAGATTAATAAAGACCATGTGGAGGTCATTTCCCTTTGCCCTAAGCTTCTCAATCATCTGCTGAAGTAGGAAAATAGCATAAGTTGTTGACCACCCTGGCATAAAACCGAATTGATTTTTTGATGCACTCATTTCATGCCTTAAAAGTTGCTCAAACACTCTCTCCTACAACTTCATAGTGTGGCTCATAAGTTTGATCCCTCAATAGTTCACATAATTTTGTACGTCTCCTTTGTTCTTGTAAATAAGTATCATAATACTTTTTCTCCATTCATGTATTATTTTCTTTGTTCTCAATTCCTTGTTGAATAGTTTGGCCAACCTGTCAATGTCAATCTCCCCATGGATTTCCAAACCTCTATCGGTATACCATCTGTACCTAAGGACTTCCTATCTTCATCCTCTTCAAATCTTCTTCCACTTCTGATATCCTAATCCTACGAATGTATCTATGACCTCTGCTCTCAAAAATCCAATCGACAACGAAAAATCCCCGACAGCAGCTTGCAGACCGGGTCAATTAATCCATTTGTCCCCCCCTGGCTCGCCCATCCTCCTCGACACTATCCCATTCCTTGTGAAGCGGCCAAAACCATCCTAATTTGAAGAGAATATTAGTCAAGAAAGGGATTCCCTGTTTCAGTTGACGACGCTCGTGGGGATCATCGAGCCTCCCAAAAATGATCTAAAGGAGATCAATGCTTGGGCCAAGAGAGCATCGTCCCAAACTGAAAGGCTCTACAAGGTTGGTGCATTACAGTAGCCCATTCTTTTCCCTCCCCACTCAAGAAAATGCCTTACAGGTGTTGAAATCATCCTGATCTCCACTTCATGGAGTCATCCTTCGTCTGCAACCTTGGCATCCATCATTAGGTGCCTCGAGAATCCATAAGACATGGATGTCCATGGCATCCTCCTCCATAAATGGAAGATCGAAGTCTTCAAAGAGATGGTAATAGTTGCAAGTTCTTAAAGGAGAATTGGAAGTTTATAGGGGTCCTGCCTCCAATTTCTAGCAGAGGTCCTCGATCCAGCCCTGATCCCAAATCTATTGGCCTAATTTTGCTCAATCAGAATTTCTGGTTGCATAGAACATCAAAAGGGTAGCAAGGTCCAAAGGTTGGAGTCATCAAATCAAGTATCAATAATGAGAGCAGATAAAGGGCAATTCAAAGCGATCAAAGGCAAGTAGGTAGTTGATCACTGGAAAGATCTCAAAACATGAAGAGCTCGCTCGAAATTCGAAACTCCAACAACTAGTGTTCGAAAATTCGCCTCCCGACTGCCTAGGCGAAAAAATTTAAAGAACGCCTAAGTGTTGTCTGGGCGGGGTCATTATGCGCCATGTCTTTGGGCGCCCGCCTAGACAGGCAACGTGCTGCATCAGCACTAATGTCTGGACGCCTGCTTAAGCGCCGCCCCTTGATGCTTTGCGGACGGGTGGAAGAAAAACCTCGGTGAGAGTCAGAAAATGTAATTTTTCCCCCCCTTAAAAGGGGGGAAAAGGGTTTTGGGGGTATTCCAAACCCCCAAAACAAAAAACATAGCCTTTAGGGTGAGAAAAACCACTCTTTTGTGATTTATCAAAGATTGATAAATTTTTTATTTTTTCGCTTTCTTCCCAAAATAAAGGCAATAGTTCGTGGGTGGATTTGGAGCTTCTAGGAGTTGACTTTGAGAACTTTTGACGACCCAATAGATGAGGTTTGCACCGACATCCATTTGATTTTAATATTTTTAAAGTATTATTATATTTGAAAGAGGGTTTTGATTTTATTTTGCTACAACATATTATGTTATGAATCATGTGTTTTTTCTTTTACTTTTTTTTTCCTTTTACTTTTTTTTCTTTGACAATGTATTTACATGTTTGTAGTTAAAAGATTGATTTTTTTGTGATTAATTGAATTTTTTCTCATTTGGACAATGAAATTGAGTATATATTTACATTTTTTTTATTTTCCCTTGCCGCCTTTGTGTATTGTTTCTAGTCTAGACTTCCAGTTTTCTACAATGACATTTGGGATTTCAAGCATTTTAATGTCTTACAAGTGACAATCTCTTTGAAACTCATATCATTTGTAAATTTGTTATGTGATTGCAGTGGTGTATTGTTATATTATGTTTTCGTTTATTTCACGATCACAAGGAGTTTGGGGCTCTAAAATTGCCCTAAGAACTCCCTAAGGCTTTATGCCCTAAGAACTACCCTGTTTTTTTTGTTTGAGGTGGGGGGTTCCAATTTTGGTGAGGGCACCCTGTCTCTAGGCAGGCGCCTCGGCAGCCAGGCACCCAAACTGCCTAGGCGACCGAATCTGCATTTTTTAACATTGCCAACAACATAACAAAAGATGAAGATGACTTGGAGAAAGGAGAGATATGTTGATCCAAAGAAAGGTCACTGCCTGTTTACTATGGGACACAAGCGCACACAAATATCTCCATCTCCCAAACATGCTTACCATCATCATTATGAATTCCCATACAGGTCATAACCCCAAAACTCGAAGCTTATCAAAATCCAATTTCCAATCAGATTCCTAACCACACAAGAGACCAATCCCCACCATTGAATTCCCAGACCTTGGACAAGTCAAATCTGCATGCGACTCACAACTGAAGGAAGACAGATTCCCTAGTCCCATCGATAATCCCCTTCCCGTGCTACCCTGCCAGTCACCACCTATGGATCACCGAAATTCAAATCCAAATTTCCACCACTCCTGCCCAATTTCAAACATTAGTAGCCCACCACAAATTCCAAGAAAGCCACCATCAAACACTACTCAGCCACCCCTAGCCCTGGGAGACACCTGATAATATAGAAGTTGATCCCCCTTCTATGACAAACTACATGCCGTCAGATGTAGGTTCATCCACATTAGAGGACCCAAGGGGGATTGAAAGGATAAATCAAACGTAAGGCAATATTTTCACATCCTAAGTGTCATGGGCGTTGTCTATGACATCCCCTCCAACGACATCAGCTTTGCTCTACGGAGTAATGCTAAAGGGAAAGGCGAGAGAGAACTCAAAGGCCGCTCTTAAATTATTGACTATGAGAACACAGAGGATCAATCCTCTAGACCTCCTACCCTGGCCTCTTCCTCTTCGTAAGAGAAAAAGCTTAGACGGCTGTAGGGACGTCTCCGGATCCCCTTGTCCACCTCCAAAATGAAAGTTTTGAAATGGAACAATTGGTTCTCAGCCACCTTATCAAAAAAGAAACATGCTAGAGCAGTGTTTTAAAATGCGGCTGCATCATGCGGGATGCGCTAGCATCCGCATTGCGAACTGGCGCATATGCGCTTTTGACAGATGCGACCGCATATGCGCTACATCAGGCCGCAACATGGCCGCATTGCGCCGCATCTGTTTCCGCAGAAAATATTATCTATGGGGATGTTAAGGTGCATTTGTGATAAGAAATTGGGGATTTCAGAGCCCGTGAAGAAATCGAGCACTACTTCACAGAGTCGGTAACTTTTTATTCCTTCTTGTACAATAAAACTGTTATACTTATTTTTGGGGCAAGGTCTTCTTCCCAATCTTCTAGTAACAAGGATCCGGCTTGGAAATATGCTAAACTAAAAAATCTGAAAGATAGAAATTGTGTGATATGCTTGCTCTGTGGAAATATTATATGGGTGGTATTTTTCAACAAAAAGAGCATTTGGCTGGAATTTTTAGGAATGTAAGAGCATGCCCACAAGCTACAGATGATATAAAAAGGCTATTAGAGAATATTTTGATAGATTGAAAAAAGATAAAGAGAAAAAAAACAAGAAAAGAAAGGAATTACTTGATGATATGCAATTATTTGATAATGTTGATGATGATGATGATGATATGTTTGAAGTTGCTATGAGGCAAAGGGGTACACATACTCCAACCTCAAGAAAGAGGGTTATAAATATTGGTGGTAGTGCTGAGAGAAGAACACCTCTCTCTAAGGGGCCAATGGATTCTTTTTTCACCCCTATCCCCGAAATTGTGGTTCAGGAGAGAAACAAAAAAACATAACAACCCACAATTCACAATAAATATAAGAAAGAACAAAGGAAGTCGGTATGTAAGTGGATTGCAAAGTGGATTTACATGGCTGGTATTCCTTTCAATACTACAACTCTGGATAGTTTTGCAAGTATGGTCCAAGCAATTGGGCAATATGGCCCAGAACTTATTCCTCCTTTACTACATGAGGTTAGGGAGCCATTGTTGAAGAATGTTGTATTTGATGTGAATAAAATTTTGATTTCTTAGAGAGGGGTGGGAGAAATATGAGGCCACTATTATGTGTGATGGTTGGTCCAATGGGAAATCAAAGGCATTCATTAATTTTTTGGTTAACCGGCCAACAGGTACTTTTTTTGTTAAGTCTATTGATGCATCAGACAAGTCACATGATGATACAAACTTATGTGGCTTGATGGATGAGATTGTCGATTTTGTTGGGGAGTAAAATGTGATACAAATTATCACTGACAATGGTGCCAACTATGCTGCAGCTGGGAATTTCTTGACTTTGAAAAGGAAGCATATGTTTTGGACTCCTTGTGCAGCTCACTGTGTTCATCTTATGCTTAGGAAATCGGTACAACATCTTTATTTAGTGGGGTGATTTCAAGAGCTGTGTTTGTTGTTGGATTTATTTACAATCACACCATAGTCCTAAGCATGATGAGGTCTTTTACAAAGAAGAGAGAATTAGTGAGACTGGGTATCACTAGATTTGCCACATCATTTCTCACTCTTTGGAGCCTAGCCAAGCAAAACAGTGCCTTGAGGACCATGTTTGCTTCAAAGCAATGGAGTCAAAGCAAATGGTCAAAGCATAAGGATGGGAGAAAGATTGAAAAAATTATTCTGAATACATCTTTTTAGAGTCAAATAATTATTGCATTGGAGGTGACTCGCCCTTTAGTGAGAGTGCTTCGACTGGTTGATGGTGATGCAAAGCCCACCATGGGCTACATACATGAGGCAATGATTAGGGCAAGAACTAAAATACAAGATGGTTTAAAGGATGATAAAAATATGCGCAAGGCTATACTTGAAATTATTGATAGGAGATGGGATACCCAGCTTCACAGGCACGTCCATTCAGTCGGTTATTTTCTAAACTCATCTCTTCACTACAAGCACCCATCTATTGAGTCAAATCGTGTAATAAATGGTGGGTTCTTAGATGTGCTGGAGAGGTTGGTGCCAAACAAAGATATCCAAGATGAGATCCACAGCCATGAATTGATTAAGTTCAAGTTAGCCTTGGGAAACTTTGGGAGAGATATTGCCACTCAAAATAAGGACACTACAGATCCAGGTAAAGGCCAAAAGCCCAAAAATAATCTTACTTGTCTCTTACTTTATGTATAGTTCCATTATTTATTTTATACCCTTAATTTTTAACTATATTCTAAATTACAAAATATTATACAGCTGCATGGTGGGCATTATATGGAAGCGAGACACCAAATCTACAACATCTCGCTATTAGAGTGTTGAATCTTACATGTAGCTCATCTGGTTGTGAGTGCAATTGGAGTGCGTTTGAGCAAGTAAGTCCTTTACTCCTTATTCCTTAATCCTAATTTCTTGAATTTCAATTCTAATCTAAAATCTAATTTATCTGATTTCAAATTTCTACCACAGCTCCATACAAAAAAAGAAATAGGTTGGAGCAGAAAAAATTGAATGATTTGGTTTATGTGCGATATAACGTGCGACTTAAGGAGAGGTATGAAAATTGTACGAAGCTCAACCCTATTCAATTATATGAAGCCGATGGTGATTCCATAAGTGAGCGGACCATAGATCCAAGACAAGAGCGTGTGTTTGAGGGTGAGGATCTTACATGCCTTGATGTCGAGCTAGCAACAGGGGCTAATGAAGACGATCGACCTAACACTAAAGCACAAAGGAGTAAAGGAGCTACTAGGTCTAATCGCACTCGCACATTAGCTTCAGAGGTCGAGGAGGAAGCCAACTCAGAGGAGACCGATGAAGAAGAATACATTGAGGTCGTCGAGGATGATATTCATGCTGCACATGACGAC